>JACXGI010006306.1:0-29250 GCA_016801175.1 Esox masquinongy | reverse complement strand
AAGTGACAGGATCTCTGATATATCCCCATCTGGAAAGTGACAGGATCTCTGATATATCCCCATCTGGAAAGTGACAGGATCTCTGATATATCCCCATCTGGAAGACATCATTTGCCAGCCATTATTACACTCGCCTACCTCTTCTAAAATGTCGTAACGAACCAGTGTTTATTTTCTCTTTTAAAGACGCAACCTGTTAGCAGATTATTGATCTAATTATTATTATTATTGATCTAACTAATATAGGTTATTTTAAACACCTGAAACTGGTTCTCCCACATTGCAGTGCTGTATGGTGAGGTTCTCTCCTGTTCAACCAATCAAGGAAATGTAAAAGAGGGGTTAAGATGGGGTTGTGCCTTGTTAACAACAATGGCTTGACAGTCTCTCTCTTTCCAAGTACTTTGAAAACTGAACCTTTCCCTTTGCCAGGGTTGCTAAGTGGAATGTCCTTATCTTGTTATCTTCTCTAAACCCGATTTTTATTTGGTTGGTGTGTAGTCAAGTATTTCTGTGTTTGAGTAGGAACAATAAAAGATGACTGTCATTTTTGAGGATGTGTGTGCTACAGAGGGCAAACATTACACTTATAAACACTACAGGAAGGTGGAAACGGGTCTACCTCATACTGCAGCCTTTATACTATATCAATCCTCAACTGAGTAGTGAAACCTAAATTACAGGCAGGATTGGCTTAGGTTGGAATTATTTCTGAGACAGGTAGTGGTGTCATTTAATTTCTTTGACTAGCAAGATGGCTAAATACATTATGACAATTACACTACAAAGCTAACACAGGCAAGCGGAAAAACACATTCGTTGTGAATTGCTTATGTTGTCAATACTATCTACAGCAACCAGAATGCTAGCTTCAAGGAAATATTCTGTGTTGTGTGCATTTTGTTTGTGCACCAAGCTAGTATTCAGACCCCTTTACCTTTTTAAATTTTTGTTGTATTATAGACTTAATTTATTATTTATTACACATATTTTGCTATCAATTGAAACACAAGGCACCATATTGCCAAACCAAAAACACTTTTTTAGAAATTTTTTGCAGTTTATTGAAAATAAAAAAATTATAATAAAAAAATGGAAGTATCTCATGCGCATAAGTATTCAGACCCTTTATTCAGTACTTTGTAGACATGTCTTTGGAAGCGATCACAGTTTTGATTCTACTTGACTATTTATTGTTGCGGGCAGGAGGCAGAACACAGGCACAGGGAGAAGCTTCTTAAAAGAACTAAGAAGTAACAAAACTTAAACAGATTCTCGCATCTATGTATAGAAAATCTGTTACAGTGGCAATTGGGTTCTTAGTCTTATCCTTGACCAAGACACTTCTTGTCCAGTTACTTTGTTTAGCTGGATTGTAAGCTCTTGGAAGAGTCATAAGGGTTCCAAATGTCTTCCATTTTACAATGATGGAGCCTCAAATGCTCCTGGGAACTTTCAATGCTTTAGACATTTTTGTGTAACCTTCCTTAGATCAGTGCCTTGACACGATTTGATCTCTGACGTCCACAAAGAGTTCCTTGAAATTCATGGCTTGATTTTTACTCTCACACGCAAATTGTGGGACCTTTATGTAGACATGTTTGTGCCTTTCGTCATCATGTCCAATCAATTAAAGGGTTAATGAAATCCCTATGTGCCTGAGATATTTCAGTTTTTCATTTTTGGTAGAAACATTTTTAATATCTTTATTGATGGAAATGTATTTTTGGATTGAAATCAATTTGTGTGTGTTGTGCACCCATGCTTATGTGCAGTAGGGCCTCTCAAATGTAAAAACAATGCAAAATATATCTGTCTCACGCTGTCAAAAAGCAGAAAAGTAGTGTACTGTTCTAATAGAAGACATACAAACACACACAAAAAAAAAGAAATCAATCATCCAAGACACAGAAAAATCACTTCTCTACTGATTTCCCTCATTCATTACAGATAGATCAATGTTGGTTACTGTTCTGTCCACTCCATGTCCATTCTTGAGTTGTCCATTGATTCCCTTCAGCCCTCCATTTGTCTGAATTGCTCCCCCCTCTTTTCTCTTTTTTCTTTCTTTCTTTTTTTACCTCTTGGTCCAAAGAAAGGTATTGTTAATTGGAGTAAAAACATGCAGGAGTGACATAGTGGTCAGGTAGCCAAAGGCATCAGGGACGGCTTCCCAAATGGCACCCTGTTCACTACAAAGGGAACAACTTCAGGGAAGCACTTCATAGGAATCAGAATGCCATTTGGGAAGTGGACAGAATGATTAACGATTAGCCATTAGCTGCTGGGTCTTTTTCCAATTACTGTTCAGCCTTAATGAATAGTTTTTGTTTGTTTTGCTCAACTCTCAGACACCCAATTAGCTAGGCTTTGTAACGGGAGCAAGGAGAATGACGAGGAGAGCGAGTTAGTGAATGAGGAGAGAGAAACAGATAGTAGAAAACCTTTTGTTTCTTTTAGGGGCCGAGGAGCCCTAAGCTGAGGAGGGCCCGGGCTGAGTTGGGCTGTAGGTTTGACGGCTTTGCATTGACAACCAGAATCAAAGCATCCTTTAAAGCGGTCCGCTTGGGCTCGATCTACCAAGCCAAATATGTCGACGTGAATTACAAGGGGGGTTTACAAATGTGATGGATCTCGGTCTACTCTTTGTCATGCCAGTCTTCTGTGTAGTTTGGACTTCCATGTCTGGGGTTACAGCTGTGACAGCGAGTCCCTGGCTGTTGAGTGTGCCACTGTGAATGTAATTAGGTTTTTAACAATGCCAGCAAAGTACGTGATCACTGCTTTATTTGGAGGAGTGGGAGTGTCCCTGGCCAGCAACGTTGACCTTACCACCGCTGTCCTCTCACTGGCGAAAGACAGACAGAAAATTACATTCGGGACGGCCTCTTCTCTTGCTGTTTTTTCAAATCAAACAAAACGAGAACAGAGGATGTATTTGACACGCACACAAACCGACTGAGACATACACACACACACACACACACAGAAATGTTGGCTCTGACACAACACTAAAAGAACAGAAATCAATTTGTTCTCTCTTTCCACCGCACAAACAGCTGCTCCTGTTCAACATCTGGTTATGTTATTTATCGGGCTTGTCCAGAGACGTAGCATCCCTCTAGCATTCATAATTCAAAAGCATCTCTCTGGACTGTGTTCACACTCTCTCTACAAGCCGGCGAATCCACTGCCGTACCTCGCTATTATTTCCATGCCTTTGATCTCCTTTGTAACTGAACACGGGCAATGTATGCCGTCTGAAATCAGATAACTGATTTGAAGAAGATAATTAAATTGTCTTCAATGTCTCCACCCCCACACCTACCCTTCCCCCGCCCCTCTGTTCCTGCACCTTGGTCTCTGTAACGTCTGTGGTGATGGAAAATAGTATCCCTCTCACAGGCTGAGTGCTGCTGTCTGAGAAAGACTACAACATTGTCTGCAGCTGGTTGCCGTCGTGCGAGAGTACCGGCACGTTTGTGGTTGGATTAATCAATCAATCGATTGCATGCATTTTTTCTCTAAACATGGTCTTTACATCAGCGGATGCCCAGTCTGAAGCCCAAAAGAGCAAGCAATAAGATGCTGAAGCACAGAGGCTAGGTTGAACTCCCTAGATAGACAGTTACCTATGAAGAGGCCTTGACAGGAGCCGGGCTTCCCCAACTTCCCTAAAAGACAAGACATTCTGACAGCAGGCTCCGAACAATGCCTCGGATCCCGTTTATGGCGCTGAGCTGTACCTTTTTTTGCTGGAACATTGTTACAGCCAACCGTGTTAAAGAGAATTTGTTCCCACTGTGATGAGTGATGCTGCCTGCCCCATTCTACTGCAGTGGGGACATGTCTGTCTGTGACAGAATGCTCTTTAGATAGCATTGATTTCTTTAGTCATCCATGGATTTGTGTTCACAGATTTGTGTTTGTGTACAAACACCAAATCTGCTAGGGCTTTGAGCAGAATAGAATATAATATTATAAAGGTGCTGGGAAATAGACAGAAATCCATACTGCGATACATTGACTCAGTTGATCCGATAACAATAAAAAGGACATTATGTTTATAGCAATGTGCTTATTGTTAGATATTGTTTTTTTTTTTGGGGGGGGGGGCAGCTGTCTGTCAGTCAGTCAAAATGACACATCATTGTCTCTCATGCATGACAGAGCTGGGTATTTTCTTTCTCCGTCATCTCCATTTGGGCCCCTGCAGATCTGCTTTCGCAGTGACTCGCTCTGTGATGATTTCTGCTCCACTGCACCAGTGGTTCTGGAGCCTGTAAAGTGTGATGGCCCTGGCGATGTGTCTGAATGTTTTTTTTTTAAGCTTTCGGGAGCTTTTCTTTGCGTCAGCCTTTCCCTGGCTAGTCCACGAGGACCTTGCAGAGATGTAAGATGGCTCATTGCATGTTACATGGAATTCTGAGCATAATTTACATTCAGAGGTTTGAGCAGTTTATACTCAGCTTCACTAGAAAATAAACACATTTTAGTGTCCATATAATGTTTAGTTTATCAAAACTCAATTGCCTTAATCGAGGAAAAATCTGTGTGTTTGTTATACATAATATATAAAGACCTATAACAAAAACAAGCGACATAGTATAAGGTAATGTCCGTGCCATCATAATGACGCGAATTCATGGTTGCCTTTCAACAGATGAACGCTGGATGTCGCTGGTGCAACTCAATCGCTGATATAAGTCGCTGTCCATGGTCCTCAAGGGGATAGTGACAGCTGTAACAGGGAGCCTGAATTTCTCAGCCGCTGGATAGGCTACCCGCTTGTCCTTTATTTAAAAAAAACATAAGATTATCAATGCAACGCATTCATTTGAATATATTCCTTTATTAGTATTGAATAATAATAATAATATGCACTTTAATACACGTTCAAATATAAATGACAAAGCAAGGCACAGTAACTCATTTTTGATCGACGGTAACTCAATTATTCCCCGAGGTAGCCAAACCGATTTCATTTATTTAAATGTTCCGGGTGGCACAATATTGCTCTGGTAGAAACCGTAAATGGCGCTATGACGAAATGACAAACGCACTGCATTTTGTCAAGCATCCCGCGCCAGATCCCGAAAAGCACTCGTGGAGAGAGCAGCTTGAGAAACATCACAAATGGATACGAAAGGACAACTGGTCTTAGCGTATCACTTAGTTTCTTTCATCTGAGTGTGAAGGCACCCTCCGTCTCTGACAGTCCAGCACTACTTCAGAGATCTTGGAGACCACAAGTTACATGGATAATTCGGGCTATATATTTCATCTTATTTAATATCCGTTTTCAGGAATGCTAGTCGGATACCGCGCAACAAACCAGACCTCATCGTTACCAATTATCTGCAGCCGCTAAAACTAGATTATTACATTTAATGGCTGAAGTGACAAGTGGTAGGATAAAAAACTCACTTGCTTTTAATAAGTGATTCCTCTGGTTTTGATAGATGTTGCCAACTGCGCGTGGATTTAACTCATGGATGGGCTACGATCCCACTTTTGAATATTTTTCCGGAGTGTTGTCCACGCTCTATCGACCGTTGAAGCCCTGAAACGCGGGCGGCATACCGTATGTTTCAACCCAAAATTGCGAAGTTAATGATGTCGTGGGTCGCTAGTTTAGTTGTGTGTTTTGGGAAATGATTACTGGCAACTGCGACGGTACAATAATGGTTAGACGATGCCTTGTGACGTTCAAACCGTTCAGGTAAGAGACGAACCTACTATATACTGTCTAGACGTTATTATTCGTATATTAAACACTGCACGTGTTAATTAATTGTTGTCCTTGAATTTTATTTTTAATAGCTCAGCCTATAATTGTTATTTAACCAACCTACATTATCTGTCATTTAAGCCAGGTTGTTCATTTCTTGAATGACCAGCGTATTTCTGTAGGTTGGACACCTAATCCCTGACATTATTATATTGCAATTAACGGATGATCTGGCAGCACCTGGTGCTTGGAAGGTCTGTTACCCGATGAAAGTGAGCGTTACTTTCTCTCTGCTAACTGAATTTGAAGGCGATTCTACGGAAGGTAGCCTTCCTTGCTACAGTAGGCCCACATACCATCTGGGCTGATCTGTACATAATCAACTAAAGGATGATGTATGCATTGTGTATATTAGGGAGAGTGTGTTGCGCCCATCTGTGAGTTTGTGTGTGTGTGTCTATATATATATATATATATATATATATATATATATATATTTTATGTATATATACGGTACCAGTCAAAAGTTTGGATACACCTGCTCATTCAAGGTTATTTCATTAGTTTTACTATTTTCCAGATTGTATAATAATAGTGAAGACACCGAAACTATGAAATAACACACATGGAATAATGTTGTAAGCAAAAAAGTGTTAAACAGATTTAAAATACATTTCATATTGTAGATAGGGTAAGCAGCCACCCTTTGCATTTGATCATGACACTTACCACACTCTTTGCGTTCTGTCAACCAGCATCATGGATTTTGATCTGTTGAACACCTTTTTGCTTACTACATGATTCCATATGTGTCATTTCATAGTTTCGATGTCTTCACCATTGTTCTTCAATTGGAAAATTGTATGAGTAAAGAAAAACCCTTGAATGAATTGTTGTGTCCAAACTTGACTGGGACTGTATATATATTTATATGTGTGCGTGTATGTATCTGTGTGTGTGTGTATATGTGCGTGTGTATATATGTATGTGACAACACCAGCTATTTTTCCCACCCTGACAGAGTAACCAGATTAAGTTAGATATTACAGTCCAGTGTTCACAGCTGGGTCCACGCTGGCGGATCACTGCATGAAAACAGTAAAAACAAAATTGCATAATCAGCCAAGCGAGATAAGATTACCTGAGATGCTTGTTGCTCGGTTGGCTTCATTATCCTGGCTGCGTTCCAAATCGTACCCTACTCCCTATGCGATGCACTTCCTTGAACTGGAATAGTGCACTACATACGCAGAACTAGTCATCCATCACGCTCTACTGGCCCTGTGCGGTGCAGACCTGTCACCACTGACTGCCTTGCCTCCATAAGGGGTTAACATTTATCTAGATGAGGGATGGGCAGCCTGGCAGGTCGGTTCATGCATGGCTGTTTGAAGCTGTCTAACAACAAGGCAAAGATCTGAATCCTCACCTTGTTTCTATTTAATCTGTCTCTACTCCAGGTCTAGATAGGCGCCCTTGACGATTAGCTACCCTTGAAAATCTCATTCAGACTCCATTCCGTAAAACACCAATTTAAGATAAAGCTTTTGAATTCTCTTCCGGATCAAACGTGCTGTTTCTAGGTGCAAACAGGTAGCCTACATTCTGAAAAACAAATCATTATACAGAGGGCAACCCTCACTGTCTTGTTCACATCAGTACCAATGAGGGCAAGTGAAAGAGGGCAGATGTTACCTCATTAATCGAAAAGAGTATAAAAAAAAAATACACAAACACAGAGCCACAAACCGAATAACCCAAGCGCTGGGTTCACTTCAATCAACCTGGGGGCGAGATCTGATAAGTGCAGCAAGCCAATTAGGAGATAGCGGATCTGTGCGTCTGATCCAATTACCAGACCAAAGCATTTACTTTAAGCCTTTTAATTAGAGCGGAGTCAGGAAAGGCCCTGTGTATAATCCTCCCTGGTTATCATCTCTCTATCAGTCCCTTGATGAGGCTTTAAAATCGGGATGAACGATAAGAGGAAAGTGTGGAACGATGGCCTGTGAAAGAGGCCACAACACTGCGCTTTGACACTTCCACTCACAAGCCCACAGAATTTCATGGAGTGCATCTCTATGAAGAAGCACAGTCATATACGCGCACAGTATATGCTCATACACGTATGTGCACGTCTCTTACACACACACTCACTCACACACACTCACTCACATGCACACACACACACACACACACACACACAAAACCCAACAAAAAACACCATACTCAATATGGCCTGGTTCAGGATTAAAGAGCCGTAAAGGAGTCGAAAGGTCAGAGCAGTTTTGTGAAACGAAGGATTAGAAAGATTCGTTGACTAACTCTTTCCTTTCAAAAAACAGCAACATTTCAGCTCGCGCTGCTCGTGAAGTTGACCGTTTCCCATGGATCCCTTCATGCCCTTGGTGAACTCACTCCGTAAACTCACCGTCCTCTGAACCATGAGAGCAGCCTGGCTGAAAGCAATGTCACTTCTACACATGACCTTTGGAAAGGGATCCATTTAACAGCAGTGGAACCCGAGCCACGTGTCATAACTCTCCCTTCTGGTTTACCGACCAGATGGTCATACATAAATAATCCCAATCATAGGTAGCAGTGACGGATAATCATCCCACATCCTCTGTTTTAATCAAGCATCTCTCCGTTGCGTTAAAAACCATGTTGTTGGATTGAAATGTGTTTCAGGATTGGGCTCAGCCCTCCCCCTGACGGAGACTGAATCATTCAGACATACAACACAGTATGTTGCAGCAGATGGCTTTAATATTTCAATATTTCACAATGTGCCGTGTTTCCTTGAAAAACAGTGATGAAGGCGGTAATGAATGTCTCCCCGCTGTTTCGTCTGCTCGGGCTTATATTGTTGTGCTTTCACCACCCCAGGTTATCGTCATGTCATTATGTTCGCTGTCTAAATGATAGATCAAATGATAGATCGGCCGTAAGTCTTGCTTACCTAGGACTGGACTATTAAACAATACCTGGGCTATTATATATATCTTACTTGTTCTCCAAATGTATATATTTATTCATTTTCAGGCCTTGTGTGGCTCATTTGTAAGAGCAATGACAGGATTGTTAGTTTAATTCCTATTGGAGACCAGTAATAAAATGATAGAAACTCTTGCTTGTAGTGAAATGATAGAAACTCTTGGTTGTAGTGAACCATTTTCTTTAATTTATGCAGTCTGTAATATAAGTGTTTTTGGATTAGAGTGTACACTTAATTACTACATAAAAAATGTAGAATGAATAGTGTATACTGTTTATGGAACACTTTTTGAGTACTATAAAAACGGGACATGTAAAGGTTTCCAATAAAAAGCAAAGAAATTAGTGGTTAGGAGGGTCTAGCAGTTGTCAGCATGGGTTTAAATCCCACCTACTGCTCATTCTGCAAAAACTGTTGTTCACCACTTCTCAGTCCAATAAAATGGCTTAGAAAGCTTACATTTCTCATTTTGGTATTTGTCCCTTTCTCACAATACACCTATTTGTGTTGCAAACCAAAAGTCTAAGCATTCCGATGACTGACTGAAAATCATTGAATATGTTTTGCGGAGATTCACACCCGTTTCCTGCAGAGTCACTGTGATTTTTGTCTGCACCTTGGCTCACGTCCGTAGATGTGCTGTCATCTCGCCTCCTACAGCAAATTAATGAAGCATCCAGTAATGACACTTAGAAAGATTTCAGCTCCGGTGTATTGTTGGTGCTCTAGCATATACCCTACTCACCTTGGCCAGCTGCCAAACCAACAGGCTCTTTCCTGACCAGATTATTCAGCGTCGTCAAACCCGCTGCTCCTTATCGCTGTCGGCAGCGCGGTTCTCCATTGAACACTGTGCAATTATCCTTGTATGTTAAACGTGCAGCCACGTGACAGCGCAGTTTACTGTCAAAACTCTCCCAGAATCCAGCACTTTGGAGAAACTCAGCTCACTCAGCTCGAGTGTAACACTATGAATAATTCAGTCGTCTCACCCGCCGCTGTGGGCCCCAGCTTTACACTGCTGGCACAGATACAAAGGTATACGGTATGCAGAAACAAAGGTGTATGGTATACAGAGACAAAGGTATATGGTATACAGAAACAAAGGTATAGCGTATACAGAAACATAGGTATACAGTATAGAGAAACAAAGTTATACCGTATACAGAATAAAAGGTATACGGCATGCAGAAACAAAGGTATACAGTATACAGAAACAAAGGTATACGGCATGCCGAAACAAAGTTATACCGTATACAGAAACAAAGGTATATGGTATACAGAAACAAGGGTATATGGTATACAGAAACAAAGGTATAGCGTATACAGAAACATACGTATACAGTATACAGAAACAAAGGTATAGTGTATACAGAAACAAAGGTATAAAGTATACAGAAACAAAGGTATATGGTATACAGAGACAAAGGTATATGGTGTACAGAAACAAAGGTATAGGGTGTACAGCAACAAAGGTATATGGCATACCGCAAGCATTGCATTAGTTGCCACTTTGTACAACAACGGTCCAATGTGCTTTCTCTGTGAATACAGAAGAGGAGACGTATCTGGCTGTGCAAAGCACGCTGAATTGCAAATTGGAAAGTAGTGGTGGAAACGGTTGTTGATATTGTAGCCTACTTACAAGTGGTGTCAGGGGAGAGTAAAATACGAGTGCAGTATTTGGCCTGCGAGAGGCTTTACTTTTGACTTTGGCTTCCTCGGATCCTTTTCCCTTCTCGCTCCTCTCCACCTGAACCAGTCGTTTACCCCATGGGGGGCGGAAGAAGGAAGCCGCCTCGCTCCATCTGAGGTGCATGACGTGTTCTGTGAGTTATTGGCGCATTGGGATGAGCTCCTGGTCCCCTAATTGGGGGACTAGGGGAGACTTGGATGTGTGCCAGTTAACTGCGGGTTGGAGATGGGATCTAATATGGCCCCTGACATTTTGACTTCCCTCCACAGGGCCTGTGTTTCCTACTGTTCAGAACTGCGCTGCGCTGCTCGTCCTCTCTTCTGACTGATTCCCTCTTCTCTCCCTCCCCCCTTTGACACATCCTTCTCTCCCTCCCCCCTCTGACACATCCTTCTCTCCCTCCCCCCTCTGACACATCCTTCTCTTCTAAACAATCTTTTACCCTGTGTCCTCCCACACCCTTTCATTGCTCTTCCTCCCGCTCTCTTGCCTTCTCCCCCCCCCACCACCCACTCCATTCTCTTCCTGCCGTCCGTCCATCCAGGATATTCGTGGTGGGGATCGGCTTCTTCAGCCTGTGTTTTCTAATGACCTCCCTGGGGGGACAGTTCTCAGCCAAGAGGCTCGGGGACTCACCCTTTACCATCCGGACAGAAGGTAGAGACACTCTCAACTTGTGTTTTCTGTGTGTGTGTGTGTGTGTGTGTGTGTGTGTGTGTCTGTCTGTGGCCCTAGCTAAGTGGAGCCCCGGGGGTTCTGTCTACAGGGGCTTCTCCAGTCAATGGGAACTGTGTGGCGCGTGGGGATACGACACACGGAAACACCATTAATCCGATCCTGTTACACAACACAGGAAAGGGGCTGTAGTCCTGTATGTGGAGTGTACTGTAGCGCGGTTTGCTGCTTAGCATCTGAGGTAGCATTGGTGTGCTTGGCATCCGTACAGGCTCTAAACAGGCTGGTTCTCATCAACGTTTACTTGCGCATATACAGTAGCCATTTAGCGTCATTTTACCAAGGCTGTGAAAGCTGCATACTGCCACCCGAAATCTCACCACGGAATTGGTCACTGGCTGACTGAAGAAGCCACGCCCTCAACTGGGGCCCTGGGCCAATGATGGAACGGCGAAATGCTGTATCTAATCCCCCCAGTCTCCTACTCAACAAGGTGTGAACTGTGTAATCAGGGTCAGGTCCTTTCTGGCCAGCAGTTGTCCCACCCTCTGCCTGAGTAAAAATAAGAGGCGATTTGGGTCCTTTAGCCGCGGATGAACAACTCATAATGGAGGATAAGCTGACGTAAAGCCCTTGTAACTCTGAGAGGATGTTGTAGGATGGAGATGAGTGGTGTTTGCGTGCCTGTTTGTGAGAGATTGTGTGTGTGTGTGTGTGTGTGTGAGTGTGTGTGTGAGTGAGCACACTTGATTAATTAACCAGTGATGCTTGGATGTCTGGGGAGGCATCTGGACTGAGCTCATTAAGAATTGCAGATTGACCGACCTAGAAGTTTCCCACAGGACTGTGTGTGTGTGTGTGTGTGTGTATGTATGTGTGTGTGTGTGTGTGTGTGTGTGTGTGTTTGTGAGAGACAGAGAGATGAATTGGCAGAAAGTTGGCGCTGTAGTGGGGCGACAGCAGCAATGTGGGACAAGATTGGGACCAGTGAGACGGAGAGCTGTTTCCGTTTGCCCTCTCTGAATCAGCCCTGGAAACAAGTGGCCCTTTCATTCTGCCTCCAGGAGAACAACTAGTCTCTCAAAAACACACACGCGCTTTGTGGGGGGGGGTTTCTATATTTGACATGTTTTGCTTTATTGGACAGGAAAATGGTCAAAGCTACAGGAGGGTTCTGCTGAAGGAGCTGTGGGTCAGAACCCATGCAGCAGGAGTACGTGTGCCGGAGGCGGCTTAGACCTCTGGATCACGCTAGACCACAATGTTGAAACAACAAATTCCTCTCGGTAATACGATTTACAATCAAAAGTCTTCAAACGTAGATAGCAGTTGGTTATGTTGATTTATTCGGTTGCACGGGAGGAAGTCAACAGCACGTCAGAATCAGATACATTAACTGCAGGATGGGTTGCTCTCAGTCTCATGGTTACAGGGACCTTATATACTCTTGACCAAAAGGTTGATTCTTTGTTACAAAAGGTGTGAAAACACAGGAGGACTGGCGCCAAATTCTAATGCCATCTTCCTTTTTTTTCTCCAACAACCAAACAAAGAAACCGACACTCCCACATTTCGTTTTATTCAATTAGTTTCACCCACAACTAAACTCTTAGTCTTACTTCTCCACTATCTCTTGATATATAGGAGAACATTTACTTTTACTATCAATTACATTATACTCAAGATTACACCCTCGATCATTACAGTCAATGTAGGCTAAATCCGCACGCATTCATTTCTTACAGTTGATTAGGATAATTCATTAACAGGATAGGAAATTGGTCCCTCTTAACGCAATCAACGGACAGTACATGATGAAAACACTCAAGGTATACCATGTGAAATGACATACCTCTTAATTAAGCTTTTGTAAGAATGAGGGGGTATGGGACACCCCAAAATCACGATCTCAACAATAACACATGGTGTTTCTAGTAAGATGAAGTTCCAGTGTTTCGGACGAGATATTACTACCCTTTCCTGTTCAGAAATCAGAAACAACTCCCGCGTCTCCTGCATTACGCTGATAGTCACCTCTAGTATACAGGTTGATGTCCGTGTGCTGGCAGGTGTTTATGGGAAACTTCTCTACATGTGTGTTGTTACACCAATAGCATCTCCTCTCCCCTCCTCCCCAGGCCTCAGCGTATTATCTCTTTACACAGCGGGCCTCTTGCTCACCTCTACTACAATACGCTCTGTGAGTCAACCTGCCCTCCGTGTTGAAGACGGCGAGGAGAACCAAGTGAATAAGGAAACAGACGACAGATGCAAACAATATGGAATTTCTGTAGACTGTGAACGGTTGTAGGTCAGCCCCCCAAAAACGAATGGGACAGGTAGACAAAAAAATAAAACAGTTTTTCCTTATATGACATTCTTTTTAGTAATTAGTAATAAAGACAAAATGCCCGGGATCTAATGCGCAAAAGGGTAACCTAGGAGAGTCATTATGAAAACGAGCCCACAAAAAGAAGAGTACATTTTAACGGGTAAACGTCGTTCTACTAACACCAGCGAAGGTCAGCGCTTGTGACATGCTGGCCCACTGTGGTCTCTGGTCTGTAGCTGCAGCTAGCCTTCTGGGCTCCACGGGGAACTGGAAACCCGGAGTGTAGTTCCATACTGTGAACCTAGCTGCTCCCTTAACTGAACCTCCTCATCTGCCGAGCCTGGCCTGGTTTTACGGGCAGAGAAACAAACGCAGTTAGGGGCCACGGGTGTACTCGTATTCTGCCCATGCTCAACAGCCAGGCTGGTGTTGTCTTCAGGGTCCTAACGTCACCATGCAGCCCGAACACTTCCAACTGTTAGAGATGGAGGCTAGAACTGAGAGGAAGTCCGATCTTCGGAATTAATGAGACATAAAAGGAAGAGGTTGGAGATTGAAAAGAGAAAGACAAGTAATCGCCGGATGGTTTACTAGTGGTTGGACAGTTGGACCAGTAACAGAAAGGTCACTGGTTTGAATCCCAGGGGGGGACAAAATCCATATATGTACTGTACTCTTAACTATTGCTACTGTAAGTGGCTCTGGATAAGAGTATCTGCTAAATCATAAGAATATAACAGCAACAAACAAAATTCAGAGAAAGAAGAGATAGCAATATTCTATGATCAGAGGGTTTCTGGCCTGCAGTTGATGCTAACAAGGCAACTGATTGTTTTGCCCTAACCGGCATGTTTCACTTCCAGTGCGCCACTGTGTTTAGTTGGAGCTTACTGATCGTCTATCGTTTCCCCAGTAGAACAGAGCCCAGATCCCCGAGTCCCTGTCTGTGGACCAAACAGCACCCGGTTCTCTGAGTGCACTACTTTTCAACGGGGTGGTGAAGAGTAGTGCTCTATGTCAGGAAAATTAGGGTTGCATTTGGGACGGGGACCTTTTCTCAATGTTTATGTAATAGCGACTGTGGAGATAGAGAGGCCCCCGGCTGACAAGACATAACCATGGCTGTTTAACTAAAGAGTCTGTTGAGAGCTGCAGCACAGAGGACAGTAGTTATAGACCAGGACATTGTTCAGTGTTGTTCTTTCTGTTGCCACTCGTAATCGCACATTGCGAGGCTTCACAGATTATTTTGGCGTCTCGGTCCTACTCGAATCTGACCACGGGAGATGAGTGGAGCAATGGCTATGTGGCTTTGCCTTGTCTGGGTAAAGTGAGGACGACAAAAGAACTGTGGTTCACTAGCTGCGAGCAGTGTCATTGTGGTCTGCAACGCAGAAAGAAAGCATAGCCCGATTGAAGGCCATGCAAGCAGCTGAACAGTCATATAGAAACATTCAGAAACCCACCATCAGAAACCACTGTCGCGACATGGATGTGTTATCGATCACTGGAAGGAAATCCTTCACTGTCAACAACATGGGGATCGGCACACAATTCGACTCGCCCCTCCGTTCTCTCTATGTTTCGTAAATGTTGTATTTAACGTTGCTATCACCTGTCCCTCCGGTGCATCAACCCATCAGTGCATGTCAAGCAAATCTAGCATGACACTCTCCAGCCAAAGCCACCACAGGCAGGGCAATCACAGAGGGAAAAGCTCTTGGTGTGGAGCACGTCCCCAATTTGCTTCAGGGACGTTGGGCAGTTTTGTATGCTACATTCTTGAGTTGCAATAAAGTTCATTGGTAGAGAGAGATTTATTTGAAAGCTGAGGTTAGCTTCACTCTGAACATCCGCAGGCAACATGGTGCCTGTTGTCTGACCGAGCCGGGTCACATACGGAGTTCGTCCGTCCTCTGGAGTTACCTGCATCTTCTGAGCGGTTACCATCCTGGTTAGAAACCAGTTGTGACGTATGCTAAAAAAAAAAGGCTGCTGAGCAAAGAGCAAAACGTTGTTCCTCTCAGTTGAATACTTTTACTTTGACATGACCACAGTACACCTATTGGCCCCATCTGGTCCCTGTAAGCCCAGCCAATCCACAGTCCCAGGTGGTGTGTAATACTGACACAAATATTTCCTCTCTCAGCAGGTCAATAGTCATAAGAAATGTCTCCCCTCTCACTCTCAACAGCGTATCTTTATGCCAAACATTATCTCACATTCGTTCCGTACTAGCAAGGTGACTGAAGCGCTACAGCTGGCTCAGTTACCTTGTCCGCAGTACAACCTGCAATCCGGCTTTTTCCAAGGGTTCCTCGCTCATTGCTACTCACCCTAATCCCCCCCGCCCCCCGCCCCCAGGTTTCCTGATATCGTAGTATTCACTCTAGGACCCCAGATACACTGACATCATTCACAGAATACAGGCCTCTGATGGCTGATGGTGCGAATCTGCCTTCACCACATTGTATCGTGTTTTTTGAGAAGAGAAGGGAAAAAAATATCCGTTCTTGTTTGTTGTTACTGGTCCGGGCTGATAACGGCCAACAGCGTACCTACTGAGCCATAACTCAGATTAGTAGCTCTCCCCAGCTACTCCCCTCCTCCTTTTCTCTTTCTCCTTCTCTCCCTTCCTCTCTATCCCTTGGAGATGAATACATTTATCAAGTGCCTGAAATGAGACTGAATAATTATTGCAAGGCCAACAGCTAGTACTGAAGCATTACCACTTTTTCTGTTATTATTTTCTTCCCATCCCTCTTTTTCCTTCATCATGTCTTCAGTTGTCGAAGATGTTCACCAGGTGCCATCACAACGAGCAGGGTGATCATTGCCTTTGTATGAGTGTGACAGGAGGGATCGCTTTGAGGCGAGAGCAATTAATTTATTTGACACAAAAGAACAGAGGAAAAAGGTAAATAATGTAAGCCAGCAGTTGAACCAATCCCGTTATCTTATAAAGCAGCGCAGCTGGCTCCCAAACAAGGGAGGCTCTCCGTTTCAGGGGTTAGAATGTGCCCACTCAGTGAGAGGCAGTTTCAGCCATAACCCCTCTCATTTAGCTTCACTGCAACCGCACACTTATGGATCGAGCCACAACTCCCAGATAAAGCAGACAAAGAGGTTATGTTAGCACGAGACATGTTAATGCCAGGAAAACAGGAACCACTACTATACAATATTTATTCACAGTATACTTGCTGATAATCTGTAGGCGGGTGCTAACACTTAGATACAGCTGAGATACTGCATGCTAAAATGTTAGCACCTAAGATACCATATGCTAGGATATTTGCACCTGAGATAACATGCTGTTAGTGCCTGAGATACTGTATGTGTGTAAAAAGTACATGTGATACTGTGTGCTATAATGTTAGCGCCTAAGATACCATATGCCAAGATGTTAGCATTTGAGATATAGTATGCATGATGTTAGAGTCTAGTATATCCTATGCTAAAATTTTAAGATACAGAATAGTATGATACATTATGACTTAGAGACCCCAAAATGCAAGTGCATTTTGGAACTCTAACTGCGGGAGTTTTTGGCTAATCTTTCTCGTTGCTCATCAAGTCTTTGGTCCTGTTGTTTCTTTTCACCTGTGAGTTCTATGTTTTTCCCCATGTTGATAGATGATGAATATATTTAAATGTTACCTCATTTGTATACCCCATTAAGCCATGTAAGGCCAAAATATGTTTCCTTAAGACTAAGATATTTATAAGAATCCTTTGTGCTGCCAATAATTTAGTCAGATATCATTTTGAGAAATCAGTTACATGTTTTCTTCGACCAATTGTATTTGTTTTAAATTATATCTTTTTCCCCTATTTCTGAACACAAAATATGCAGTGCCTTGAGAAAATATTTCTCCATATTTTGTTGTGTAAACTTAATTTATGATGGATTACACTATTTGCCACCAATATATACACAATATCCCATAATGACAAAGGAAAACACCTTTCAACTTGCTTGCTGATCCACTCAATTTTCAATTTAAATTCAATCCTGGCCTGTCTCGCAATCCTTGCAGCTGAGAAGCATCCCCATAGCATGATGCTCCCACTTCCATGCTTCACCTTAGGTATAATATTACACAGGTGATGAGCGACAGCTAACTTTTTTCCTGATGTAGTTGGCATTTTGGCCTAATAATTCGATGTTGGTCTCATCAGACTAGAAAATCTGGAGACCTTTAGATATCATGTTTTCTGTCTTTTTCTAAGGAGTGGCATCCCTCTAGCCACTCTACCATGAAGGCCTGATTGATGGAGAGCTGGAGAAATGGTTGTGCTCTTAGGAACTTTTAACGCTTTAGAATGTTTTTTATTGTGTACCATCCCCCAGATCTATGTCTTAAAGCAATATCTCTGAGATCTACAGAGTTCCTTGGACTTCATGGCTTGTTTTTTTGTCTGACATGCACTGTGAAGTGTGGGACCTTATATAAACAGATGTATGACTTTCTAAATCATGTCCAATCAATTGAATTTGCTAGAAATGGACTCCAGTCAAGTTCTAGAAACATCTCAAGTATGAACAAAGGGCACAGGATGTCTCTGCGCTCAATTTGGAGTGCCGTGTTAAAGCGTCACATTTTTGTGCCCATAGAGCCGTTCATTTGGGAGTCGGCCATATAATAATGCAGTATAATAAACAAAACAGCCTAAACAGTTTTCAGACATCAACGCCATTACATGCAATGGATTCTTTGCAATGTCCAATCAGCACAAAAAGTGTAACATTCACCAAATGCAATTAAAGATATGAAACCGCGATTAGAGATGTGTGTAGGACAGAAACGGACGTTGTGTGCGTTTTGGTTGCTTGAATTGCCCCGTGCATCAGCCAAGCTGTTTGAGATTGTCACTTGCAACTTGCATCTTAAATAGAAATGGAATCCAAAGTGTTCTTCGTGACAGATGTTGGTAAGTGGCCTTGAGCCGGAGTCTGTCGTGTGAGGCAGCTTGATGTACTAGCATGCCCTCTGGACAGGACGCCGGTCTATCACGGAGCCTTCCTCCCAATCAGTCTCCTTAATGCTGAGTGCCAGGCAGAAACGCGTCCCATTTCTACAGTATGACAAGACTGGGGTTTGAACCCCCAACCCTCCAATCTCAGGTCAGACACTCAAACTACAAGGCCAGTGGGTTTTCTGTTAAGATGTTTGCTTCGGCTGTATTGCCGGACTTTTGACTGGGCTCTCCAAGGCTATTTCAGGAAGCAGGAGTTAAGGAGGACATGACACGGTTGCTCCTCAGGGCAGCATGGGAGAGAGAGGGCATGATCAAGACTGCTCCTTCTGGAGCTGGGACGTCATGTCTCCTGCTCTCACTACTAATTTCATCGTTAATGCACTACGTTCACACCAGGGAAAGATCTCTCTCTTTTTCTCTCTTTGCTAGTCTCTTTCTCTCTCTTTCTCTCACCTTCAGCATCTTTCCCCCTACATATCTCACGGTCCATCACCTTTCTGCCATCTCTCTTCCTTTTATCGCCTGTACATCTATCCCACATCTGTTTCTAACGCTTTCTTGCACTGCTTCTCATTTCTTAGGAATTCTTCCCGCTGGGTGCCTACTGTCAGAGAGTCATTTCACCAGGCGCACTGGCAGTCAAAGATGTTAGATTCACTGGAGTGGACGGAAAACACAAATGCACAGAGACAAGTATGAGTACTTGATGAATCAACCCCTGTCTCTATCTTTCTTCGGTCAGGCGTTGTTTATCTTCTGTTAATTATGGGTTTTGCTGTTAAACTGGTGAATACCTATTGTAATTGTTCCGGTTAAATTATTGCCATGGGAACCCATGAAATCTGACACAGAATTTTCCATCATTTTAGATGTCCCGCCATTACGAATATGAGAAAACCGCTCAAATGCTACTCCTATTGTACCGGAAAACTATCTGTGTGTAAAAATCTTCCTGTAACTTGATAGTTATGAAGTTTTAATTGCATTATCTAGCCAGGGTGTCAGGAAACATGTCTGTTGACCAATAAACATTCAGGTGGGCGTGATTTTGCACAAATGTGCATATAAATCCAACACAACAGTCAAGTTATAGCATAAATTGATGTATAATTCCAAAACCGAGGTATGACGTAACATAGGAAAGTAAATTCAGGTTGGCCACGCAGCTAGAAGACTACTGTGTTATCTGTTGATCCATGAAAAATCCCCCATGCCACATTTGGTGCACCTATGTAACTGAAGCTGAATATATAGCTGAATGCTAAACCGCGCCCTATGCTGCTCGCAGTTTTAATTCCCGTTGACTCTTTTATTACCCTGGAGGACGTAGAGAGCATCAAATCCAGCCATGCCATGATGGGTGATCTCTCACTTGGAAAGGAAAGAAGCTAAAGAACAACCACGGAAATACTTACCTGGATGGAAGGAAAGATTAATCTTTCTGAGGCTTGCTGAGCAGTTGAACAAGTTGAGTGTGTATACTTTTGTGAGGCTTTTCTTGTGCGTGGCTGGAGAAAGACGTTTGGAAATCACAGGGCTGCTTCAGAGAACTTGAAGTTACAAGAACTCTGTAATTCTGGTGATGTCAAGTACTGCAAGGGCCATGTAGTGCAGGCGAGCACATGAGCGAATGCACACACACACACACACACACACACACACACACACACACACACACCTGAACTTCCCACTGCCAACTTGCTTTGCTGTCGAAAAAATTCCGGTCATATCGCATCAGTCTGCATTGTAAGAATCTGTCATAATGGGAAGAAATAAGATGTTGGTTCATCCAAGGCTGCGTGTCGTTTTCTACTACTTTGCTGCTATTGGAGCAGAAGCCTTGGCTTAGGACGTGGGAGGCCCCATGCATACTGTGGAGTGACCCCCCCCTCTCATAAACCAAACATGCTTTTGAAATAAGGACACACTAAGTCTGCCTTTCAGAACACTATATAACTACACCATTGCTGTAAGAACGAACTATACAGTTTGGAGACCCGGTATATTTGCATAACTGACGTTGTACGGCCTAAGTTGTTGTGAAAACAACAACAACAACATATGTTGACAGCGTTTGAAGGGAAAGCGTTTGTTATGAAGGCAGCTGTTTTGCCTGCCATCAACACATCCCCCCAGCGTTTGGTGAGATGAGAGGGAGATGCCGCGTGTGGCGGAGGAGCGAGGTCAGCTCAGGGCGACAGTGAGCTTCTCCACACAGTACTTAGTGCAACGTCATGTACAAATTATCCATTTACTGTGGAGGTCTACAGGGGGCCGCTGCCCAAACGGCACCCTGTTTTCTATAAAGGGCCCACGACTCCGGACAAAGGTAGAGTGCTGTAAGGGCTCCATTTGAGACGCGAGTCAGGCCCGCTTCCCTGGAACTCGTTCGTCATCTGATAGATTGTCCTGGGTTGGTTGATTGCTTCTTTAATCCTTCCTTTCTGATTGATTTGTTTAATTTTCCTAATGCATTTTACTGAGTCGTTCCCTATTAGCAGACGCCTCCGTGGCTCCGATGAATGCAGGTTCCTCACTTTGAATTCTCCTTCTTCCCCCTCTTGGAAATGCGTATGCACACACTTTAGTTTGTCTATCCTTGTGGGGATCAGAAATCCACGTAACCTTTCCCAAATCCTAACCTTTACCCAGGAGTTGGGCTGGGGCCCATCGGGGCTGGTTATGAGAATTCTACACACGACAACATCTGACAAAAAGCTGATCAACAGATGGTATATTGCAGCTTTGAATTGTTCTGTTCTATTTATTGAGGCATGTTGCTGGGCATAAAAAAATCACAAGCGCAAAAGACCGCGCATGCAACAAAAAACAGATTGTTGAATTGAGAATATTTATAAATGGCATGACAAACAATGAAAAAGTAACAAGAAAATAGAACTAGAGGTAATAATACAAGTGTGTAATGTAATTGCAAGAATATTTCTGAATTTATTGGAAAATGGGAAGTAGGATATACACTCCAAATTGCGTTATGGCTGTTGCCAAGGCGGAAGATGGACAAAGGCGTTACATGGTAAGGGAATATGTATCACTGGCCTAATGATAGCCAAGCTACCAAATGTCATTTGAATATTTTCTGATGCGCTGTCTGAATGCTGGAATTATTTAAGTGATGAGACGTGTGCATAGCCGACTAGAGCGCCTCATGTAAAGTGATTGGCGTTGCAAAACATCATGACTGGTTGTGCTCTAATATGAGAAGTTAGAACAGAACTCTTTAGGCCACTGTGCCAACAGAGATAATAAGATATAGGTTACAATATAAATAGGGATCGTATAAACTTCCTGATTCCTTCCTATACCTGAAGCACTGATAACAAGCTAAATAATTGATATGTTTGGTA
This sequence comes from Esox masquinongy, assembly GCA_016801175.1. NCBI lineage: Eukaryota > Metazoa > Chordata > Actinopteri > Esociformes > Esocidae > Esox > Esox masquinongy. Next base: position 7,470 of record JACXGI010006306.1, on the reverse strand, counting down.
AGGCCTCGAAAATATCTTAACAAAATTTAGTAACGCTTTTAAATGGGTTTTCTGAGAGGAAAGCTTTTGATACATGCTTATGCCTTAGGCGTAACCTCTATTCATTATATTTATCATTGGGCAAGTTGGTTCGTTTGGAACGTTTATTTACATTATTTCCTCTTTGGCCTCGGCCATTGATAAATAAATTTTTCAAAAAGGTACATTTACACAGGCAGCCTGATTCTCATACAGTAATTGGATTAGCCTGTCATTTAAGTACTGTTTCTGTGTTATTAGGAATTATTCAACTGTCTCATGTAGTTTTACATGACATTGTGTTTTATAAATAAATGTTTAAATGCAAATACTGTACCATAGTTTCCTATGTTACTATCCAACAAGATACCCCACCACCTCCCAAATCCTATTTTAACCACTGTCCTTCTTCCAAACTTATCCTAACCCTAAATATACCCCTTGGTCCCTAAACATAAAACTAACCAAACAAGAAATATTTTCCACAGTCTAAGATCTTCCCTAAACTGGAAATTAAAAATGTCCTGGGCTAAAAGACTAAAAGACATATATATATATATTTCAGAACATTTTTAAAATATATTTTTCAGTAATATACTATGCCATAGAAATCTTATGAAAAGTATACTCTTTTCTTCTGTATTTTCTGGGTGCCTAAAGTCTTTCTTTCTGAAATATCCTGTTAGCTGCCCACACATGGCTAATGAATATAGATAGCTGTGCTGGAGAGCTTGCTAATTGCATTTTCATTGTTGAAGTGTTGAATATACTATCCAGTGAAAGACAGTGCTTTTACTACAATCTTCCTGTAGGCATTTTCAGGTCTGCTCAGTTGGAAGGACAACTCCCAACCAAACGCTAAAAAAGTTGAGCAGACTGGCCACTGGGAAACCTTCAGTGCCTTCAGAGGTTCATTTTGTATTATTCTTCAATTTGGGTTACAAAGAGAAGAATTAATACCAAAATGAAAATAATCTCAAAATATTTATTTCTCTAGGGAACTCAGACAACTAATATTGGCTAGGGCTAGGCCTTTGATATCTGGACAGAACAAATCTGCCATTCAGCTGCTTTAGAGCAGCATTTTGGAATGACAATAGAATAGACCAATGTGACTCTGCGAGATTGAAACTTTGTATGTTGAACTTGATAAAAATGTTTGCAATGGGAAGTAAAAGTAGTAAATGTTGATTTGGAAATGTGTTTTGTATTGTCATGACTGGGGCTTATCTATTTGCATTTATTGAATACAGTAGGGTGCAATGTTTTTATTATATTTTATTTTGCTCTTATTTAAATTTTTTCTATTGGCCTACAGTATCTCTGTTTTATGTAATGTGGAGAGTATATGGCGATTCTTTTTTAATATTTGTCCATGACTGCTGTTGCTACGTTAGCGCAGGGGTACCATAGCTTGTTGCTATGTTAGCGCAGGTGTACCATAGCTGGTTGCTACGTTAGCACAGGTTACCATAGCTTGTTGTTACATTAGCACAGGGGTACCATAGCTTGTTGCTACATTAGCGCAGGGGTACCATAGCTTGTTGCTACGTTAGCGCAGGGGTACCTTAGCTTGGTCGGTTTGTGGTGATGGTGTTGCTGCTGTCACATTCTGAGGATATAAGCCAGCACTTGACATGGTATAAAATAAGTGCAGGAATTGATAAATCGCGCATTAGACTATGTTCATGAAAATTTATGTGCTAATAAGGCTTGCCTAAAAAAGGAACCGAAATTAGAAAAATTTGAAGTACCGGAAACGCTATTCCGGATCGTTCCGGCCCAAGTCGAGCGCTGATGTAAGCTTCTGTTCTCTGTGTGCCCAAAGCACAGGCCAGAGTATGTGAGCAAAGGTAAACCTTCTGTACTCCAACTCATCACTCATTGAGGGTTCCTTTCGTGCCTGTGACATTCTTGCTTGCTTCACCTTTTTTTAAACATAATTTTGAACAAGCGCAACGTCTACTCTTGTAATTATTTAGGTCGCCATGTGCTTTTAAAGTAGGTTATCTGAGTAGATGCAGATTATTTAGGGTACCATTGGCATTTGAAGTAGGTTGTCTGAGAAGAAGCGCTCAACATTTCAACAGCAAGTCATAGGTTATGTCAGAATTTAGAAGGGCGATGAAGCAAACTGTTTAAACTGCTCTGCGCTCTACTCAATTTATGCCACCCCTCTCCAGAGTCACCGCACTCATACTCTGGCTCAGGCCTGTTTGATTAATATAGGCTTTGTCGTCAGTGATCATTGATTCTCTTGCATTAGAGCTAGATTTCACGTATGTCTGGTGCATGAAGTAAATGAGCAATGCTGTGATTCAGTGCTTTTTTTTATCATTCCATTTGATGCAACGTTTCAGAGGATATTTACCTACTCAGAAGGAATAGGGCCAATAGCCACAGTTCAGCACTGGTTGTGACGGGAGTTTATAGGTGCAGTATGAGGTCAGCCAGCCAATGTTGTTAGCCAACTACCTCAACCCTCCAAATGATCTACAAAGGTCATACAGTACAGTGAAGCCAGTGTTTTTTTTGGATTGTACTGCATACTGGCATCTTGAAGAACCTCTCTCGTTCATAGTGAGTGAGAAACCCGTTTATGTAAATGAAATTCAGTGTAAATAATTGAACAGGTAACATTTAATCGAAGAGGAAACATGGACAACTCATTCTATTCGGACTTGCTGGGCGCTGAGTTAGACAGGTGGAAGGGTGAGACGTGGACATACAGGACAGGCCAGATGGGTCGGATCGCTCCTGTCTGCTCTCCTGTCTAGTCACTGCTATTAATAATTTATCAGACAATCACTCTGCAGGGCAGAGAAAGAAATTGGTTTTAAGTCCACTGAGAGATTGTATGTGTGCATGTGTGCGTGTGCGCATGTGTGTGTGTGTATGTGTGTGCACTGTGTGTCTATGGCAGGTGAAAAGGGACTTTAATAAGCTATTGAAACGACCTAATGTGCATACCACCGCGTATGCGACCGTGTATACGTCTATACTCGTATGCAACCGTGTATACGTGTATGCACCAATGTATACGCGTTCCTATACCCATATACACGACGCGTCAGTATACACGTTCAGTCGACTGTCATAGACGACCTACCCAGATGACTGAACGCACGTGTATACGCCTGTAGATATTATCCCGTACAGTAGAGTGCGCAGTAACCCAGGGATCTCTAGTCTGTACAAACAGGAAGTTGTTAAACACCTCGGACGAAGAGAGGAGGAACTGGTTCGTTTTTCGGCTAAATACAGGTGAGTTAAGATAGTCTTTTCATCTAGCTAAAACCACCAGGCATGTTGAGGTGCTTGGTTATGCAATATAGCTAGTTACCAGTGAGTTTTGTAGCCTCTGTTTGCTAGCGACATTGTAATTATTTTTTTCACTCTCAAACATTTCATCAATGTAAACTATGGGCCGTTGGCTATAGCCTATATGTCCTCCCTAAACCAAAGTTCATGTCCATTGCTCAATCAAAGTTGTTGTTACATAATGTTATGTAGCCTTATTACCGCTACATCTTTTTTAGGCTTATAATTTTTATTTGACCATATTTTTTATTACTGTCTTTGCTATGCTGCTTTCTCTGTATGTGTTTTAACAAGCGAGACTGGGTGGCTAGTTAAAACCACAGACAACGAATTCAAATCACAGACATTAACATGTTTTTCATTAGTATATTTACAATTTTGCATCTCTCCTACAGGTTTCCCATTAAGAATTTATTTTATTTTACCCTTTTCTGTAAACAAGATTTCTTTCTCTTACTGATAGGCCTACCTGTAATGTGTAGCCTAGATACTTTATTTTTCAGTATTGTAGATATCATTTAAATGTATATTGTAAATATGGAAATAAATGCTTTAATGACATCTGGTTATTATTCAATAAATGTACTATATACATATTCAAATGTCTCAGTTTTGTCGTGTCTTTTGAATATTCATGGAATCCCTAACATGTGAATTGCAGTTTTACATTGTGATTACACAGTGCAGATCGGGAGTGTCATATTTCTTTAGAGAGTAGTATAAAAAATTGTACTCTCTACATTATTTTCATTTTTCTTATTTTGACCATTTTCAGTCTTATAAAATCAATAGCTTTATTTAAATAACAACACCCAGCCATGAACGGGTCGTCTTATAACACCCGCCATATAATAAATAATTTATACTTGGTTTAAGAAGGTACTGAAAAAAACATTATATTAAGAAAATGTATTTCAAAAGAGTATTACATAGCATATTTTATTTCAGTTATACTGTGCTTAGAAGGGAGTGTATAGGCTGTCTTCAAATATTATAATATTATAATATATTTTCCCATTCGTTACCATAGTGAATGCGTATTTAACAGTTAAAAGTAAATGTAATATAAAAGAATAGGGAGGGTGTTTATAGTTGGATTATTATTTGTGGAGTCGTGACTATTCTATCACAAATTTAGGCTATAATTTGGAACAGAGACCACTGCAAGCCTAATGTTTGACAGTATTCTATCGTGCTAGTCTACTAAATCGATTTAACATAGGCCTAGCTGTAAACACAATTAAACAACGTGACATTTGTTTAGGAACGTCATAAAAACAAAGCTAATAGCTTGCTAAGACTATTTAAATATAGGCATAGTTGTAGTAGTCCTTTAGTTTGTCGCCATGTTGTGCGTCATGGTAATGCAACAAACTTATTTACCAGCACTTATTTTACAGTAGCCTACTAATATTATGTGTATTTCACAAAATAGTTGTGTAGTTATTTGTCGCCAGATGTCTATACTGACAAGAGGAATGATTGGAGCCGCAAATTATTTTGACCGTACAATTTTTTAGACATTTTATACAGCCGTTACAATCACAAGTCGATAGGCTAACTTAATTATCGTTTTCTAAGGGGAATGAAAGCATGATAACCTACTATTTGTTTTTAAACGAACACGAATACCATGTTTTACATTTTATGTATAGGCTATAGCCTACTTCGTAGACAGTTTGGGCTATGACAAATAAATTAACATGAAATCATGTTTTTATCTAGCTGATATCACATGCCCCGCTCCACCAAATTCAGCAACATATTTTACAGTCAGAATATATCTAAATTAATAGAACGGAAAACTATCTGTATATTTATCTACCAAATGGCTTTTGGATCCACAGTTCTAGCAAAGATTTTTTTGCGATTTTTGACAAAGAGTAAACTAATGTTCTTATTTACCAGACACCACTTGCATACCGTAATAATTCCCCGTTTATAAGCTGCACCGTGTATAAACAGCACCATTAATTTTATATATTTGTATACAAACCCCAGTATTAACTGCATCCATAGCCTATATAAACCGTTTTTGCCCGTAGCATTATGGCTAATACATAATTCAGGGGCGTCATTTCAGCAAAAGCGGAGGCATGGCAATGTGGCATGACGTCAAGGACATATTATGCTATTGAAAACTTTTTTAACATATAGCTCTCTGTCACATTCACAATACCTAAGGCATGTAAATGCGCAACTTAGAGAGAGCGGAGAAAATGCCTTTCATGGAATCTATTTTTGCGCACATTTCAGCACCAAGGACAGAGAGTGGAGGTCTAATAATCATTAGTCATTTGTTTAAACTTAACAGAAAATAAAGAAATTCATTGACTCACATGCTAACTTATTGTAGGTGTTCAAGACCTGCGTGAAGTTAGCCCCCCACCCAAGACAAAGCATCGGCAAAATAGGCTCAATCGTTTGTGCTCCGTTTGTGCTGGTTTGTGCTGTTAAAATTTTCGTTTGTCCTGCTTTCATTTTTTAGAATATTTAAGAATACTTTATAGGTCAAATTCACTCAAAATAGGCTAAATCGTTGGTGCTCATTTTGTGCCGATAAAGTGTTGTTTTTGCGACTGCCTTTCTAACCGATAATGACAGAGCTATAGTGGAAAGGGAGTAAAGCCAGTGACCTATCCCAACCTGGCTATCCAGTAGAAATGTAGGTTACGTACCAAAAACTGTAGCAGCACAAACAAAAGCAGCTGGACGAATATGCATAATATGACCATACAGTAAAAAACTTTCTATTTCAATAAGTGCTCCCTAAAGTCCAAGTTGCCTCTCAAAAAGATCGACCCTTTCTATGGAGCACCCGCGGTCACACAGTTCACAGGTCCCAAAGACATCGTTTGATCTCTTGTTTGATGCTCGTTAATTGTTAATTGTATATACATGTATATACATATACGTATACATGTATATGCGTATTCATACGCGTATACACTACATACACGTATACATAGACGAATACATGTATACACGGTTGAATACGTGTATAGACGTATACGCGGTCGCATACGCGGTGGTTTACACGTTCAGTCGTCCAACACAGTCGCACTGTTCAGTCACCTCTACGCGTAGCGTCAGTATACGCGCTCAGACGACTGCTTCAGTAGACTGACATAAACGACTGAACGCACGTGTATACGTGTATGTATTTATTCACTAATCCTGCAGAGGGCGCTGGTCTCTCGTGGATTTTTATTCTAAAGAAGGCTGAACCGTACACCGGAAGGTGCTTTTTGCAAGTTTAGTGCGTTTTTATACAGTATTTTGTTCAGTGTAGCCAATAGTTAAGGAAAATCTGTGTTTTGAATAATTGGATTCGAATCAGTTTTTGTCTGTTTTAATATACTTCAACGGGAACAACCCTGTGTTGACTAGGGCAGAGAAATATATGCATGTGGTGACTGATGACTAGTCAAAAATCGCTCAGCGATTCGCTTGCTACAAGAACTCTGGATCAAATAGCCACTTGATGGCTAAAAGTATTTTCCCTTTCTATTTAGACAAATTCTGACAGTAAAATATGTTGCTGAATTTGGTCGAGCAGGAGATGTGATATAAGCTAAACTAAAACATGATTTTATTTGAAGGAAATATATTTCAAGTGTGTTATATAGGCTAGCATATATTTTTTATTTCATTTATTGTTCAAATCATTTTTTTCCATACCAGAGTCAATGCATATTTAACAGTTAGAATTGAATGGAAAATAAAAGAATAGGGAGGGTGTTAATAGTTACCAAATGGTTATGGAATGACTATTTGTGGAGCCGTGATTATTCTAGCACAAAGTTAGGCTAGATTTTGAAACCAAGACCTAAGCAATTCTGAGTAATGTTTGACAGAGTATCCTATCATACTGTTAGTCTGTTAAATCGATTTGAGATAGCCATAAACACAATTAAACCACGTTGTGACTGGTTTAGGAATGGCATAAAACATAGCTAATAGCTTGGTAAGAATATTTATTTAAATATATTTCTATTGATCTATGCTAAGTTTGTCGCAAAGTTGTGCGGCACGGTAATGCAACAAACCTATTTATTTACCAGCACATATTTTACCGTACAAATATTACTTATAGGCTATTTCACAAAACAGTTTTGTAGTTTATTGTGG
>JACXGI010006305.1:26983-42652 GCA_016801175.1 Esox masquinongy | reverse complement strand
AAGCATGTGGGAAAATGTGTTATGGTCTGATGAAACCAAGGTTGAACTTTTTGGCCATAATTCCAAAAGGTATGTTTGGCGCAAAAACAACACTGCACATCACCCAAAGAACACCATACCCACAGTGAAGCATGGTGGTGGCAGCATCATGCTTTGGGGCTGTTTTTCTTCAGCTGGAACCGGGGCCTTAGTCAGGGTGTAGGGAATTATGAACAGTTCCAAATACCAGGCAATTTTGGCACAAAACCTTCAGGCGTCCGTTAGAAAGCTGAAAGATGAAGAGGTAGTTCACCTTTCAGCACGACAACGACCCAAAGCACACATCCAAATCCACAAAAGCATGGCTTCACCAGAAGAAGATTAACGTTTTGGAATGGCCCAGCCAGAGCTCAGACCTGAATCCAATTGAATATCTGTGGGGTGATCTGAAGAGGGCTGTGCACAGGAGATGTCCTCGCAATCTGACAGATTTGGAGCGCTTTTGCAAAGAAGAGTGGGCAAATATTGCCACGTCAAGATGTGCCGTGCTAATAGACTCCTACCCAAAAAGACTGAGTGCTGTCATAAAATCAAAAGGTGCTTCAACAAAGCATTAGTTTAAGTGTGTGCACACTTATGCAACCAGGTTATTGTAAGTTTTTTGTTTTTTATTTATCCCCCTCAAAGATTTCAGTGTGTTTTTCAATTGAATTGTTGACATTATAAGTCACATTAAAGGTGGAAAAACTTCTGACATGACTTCCCTTTGTCTCATTATTTTACATCGCAAGAACCTGGCATTTTAACAAGGGTGTGTATACTTTTTATATCCACTGTATGTGTGTAGAGATGTGGTGTCTGTTTACTTCCTGCATTGTCAAACTAATTAGTCGAAACACTGCAGTTCTCGAAACTAGTACCCTACATTAACTATTAACATCCTAACCAACAACAGGTATAACAGGATCGCAACACAATAACCCAGGTTGACTGTGTGGCAGTCCGCGTCTCTAACCACTATGCTAGCTTGTAGCAAGCATGGTTCTGAAAACTAGTTCCCTACATTGCCTGTAACATCCAAACCAACAACAGCAATGCTACATTCAACGCATTAAATTAGAAGAGATTACAATAGATGGCTAGCTAATAGCTATGCAGTACCTATAATGAAAACAATGACTCTGAAATGGTCCTTGTCGGTGTAGTTCATCCATCTCAATATAACCATAAACAGTTTTACTTTAGGCTACTATAATGTAGCCACAGAAGCTACGCTATGTGAATTACACTATGTACATCGAAAGGGTCCTTGTAGGTGAGGTTCGTCCATTGCACTATAACTGTAAACAGTTTTACTAACCAACAACAGGTATAACAGGATCGCAACACTACATTCAACGCATTAAATTAGAAAGAGATTACTGTAGATGGCTAGCTGAAAGCTATACACTGCCTAAAATTAAAACATTGACTCCAATCACTCCATGGCTGGTTTATTTCTTTAGAAAATAGTGACAGTTGAATAGCCAACCATTACGCTATGGGAACTACACTATGTAAATCGAAATGGTCCTTGTCAGTGCAGTTCATCCAATGCAATATAACCGTAAACAGTTTTACTAACCAACAACATGTATAACAGGATCGCGACACTAGTTTTACTTTAGGATTACTACACTGGACAAAATTATAAATGCAACACTTGTTTTTGCCCCCATTTATCATGAGCTGAACTCAAAGATCTAAGACTTTCTCTATGTACACAAAAGGCCCATTTCTCTCAAATATTATTCACAAATCTGTCTAAATCTGTGGTAGTGAGCACTTGTCCTTTGCCGAGATAATCCATCCACCTCACAGGTGTGGCATATCAGGTGTGGCTGATCAGACAGCATGAGTATTGCACAGGTGTGACTTAGGCTGACGACAATAAAAGGCCACTCTAAAATGTGCAGTTTCACTGTATTGGGGGGGTCCGGGGGGGTCTGAAAACCAGTCTGTATCTGGTGTGACCACCATTTGCCTCACGCAGTGCAACACATCTCCTTCGCATAGAGTTGATCAGGTTGTTGATTGTGGCCTGTGGAATGTTGGTCCAGTCCTCTTCAATGGCTGTGCGAAGTTGCTGGATATTGGCAGGAGCTGGAACACGCTGTTGTATACGTCGATCCAGAGCATCCCAAACATGCTCAATGGGTGACATGTCCGGTGAGTATGTTGGCCATGCAAGAACTGGGATGTTTTCAGCTTCCAGGAATTATGTACAGATCCTTGCAACATGGGGCCGTGCATTATCATGCTGCAACATGAGCTGATGGTCGTGGATGAATGGCACAACAATGGACCTCAGGATCTCATCACGGTATCTCTGTGCATTCAAAATGCCATCAATAAAATGCACCTGTGTTCGTTGTCCATAACACACGCCTGCCCATACCATAACCCCACCGCCACTCGATCCACAACGTTGACATCAGCAAACCGCTCACCCACACGACGCCATACACGCTGTGTGCCCTCTGCCCTGTACAGTGAAAACCGGGATTCATCCGTGAAGAGAACACCTCTCCAAAGTGCCAGACGCCATCGAATGTGAGCATTTGCCCACTCAAGTCGGTTACGACGACGAACTGCCGTCAGGTCGAGACCCCGATGAGGACGACGAGCATGCAGATGAGCTTCCCTGAGATGATTCCTGACCGTTTGTGCAGAAATTCTTTGGTTATGCAAACCGATTGTTGCAGCAGCTGTCCGGGTGGCTGGTCTCAGATGATCTTGGAGGTGAAGATGCTGGATGTGGAGGTCCTGGGCTGGTGTGGTTACACGTGGTCTGCGGTTGTGAGGCCGGTTGGATGTACTGCCAAATTCTTTGAAACGCCTTTGGAGACGGCTTATGGTAGAGAAATGAACATTCAATTCATGTGCAACAGGTCTGGTGGACATTCCTGCAGTCAGCATACCAATTGCACGCTCCCTCAAAACTTGCGACATCTGTGGCATTGTGCTGTGTGATGGAACTGCACATTTTCGAGTGGCCTTTTATTGTGGCCAGCCTAAGGCACACCTGTGCAATACTCATGCTGTCTGATCAGCATTTTGATGTGCCACACCTGTGAGGTGGATGGATTATCTCGGCAAAGGAGAAGTGCTCACTAACACAGATTTAGACAGATTTGTGAACAATATTTGAGAGAAATAGGCCTTTTGTGTACATAGAGAAAGTCTTAGGTCTTTGAGTTCAGCTCATGATGAATGGGGGCAAAAACAAAAGTGTTGCGTTTATAATTTTGTTCAGTGTATAATGTAGCTACTGAAGCTTGTAGCCAGCGAAGTTTTAGCCTATCCTGAACAAATCATAATGCCTACTTTGTTTGGTCCGTGGCGAGGATCAAATCCCAATCAACTGTGTGGCAGTCCACTTCTCTAACCACTACGCTATTTAACAATAAGTAATCACTCCATCAGTCAGTCAGTCAGGCACTCACTCAGTAAGAGACATTTGCTCTTCTTGGCAGGCTCCGTTTACGTGGTTTGGCAAAAATAAGTGCATGAACTGACAAATCGCATATTAGACTACGTTCATCAAAATGTGTGTGTCAATAAGGCTTACCTAAAAAACAGAACCGGAACGTTGTTTGCCTAAAATTAGAGGTATCAGAACGCCAGGCTGTTCCGGCCCAAGTCAAGCACTGGTGTTCACAGTGTACATGCTCCACGCTACAGTGTGAACTGAAAGTGTGTATGCATGCAAATGAACACAAGTGTGTACATTGAGGGTGCGCTTAAGTGACCGATTGCCTGTTCATGGAGCCTGTGTGTTGGAGAATGTGCATGCTGAGTGTGGGTGGACGGCTTTGTGTGTCGCGTGCAAGCGTTTCATTTGTGAATGCGTGGCCATGCAAAAGAGACAAACACAGCTTAGAACAAATATAACTTGCTAGACGTTATTTACAGTATATCCATCCCCAGTGTAAACAACCTTGCAGCACCCAGAACAATGTATATAGGCTCCAGATCAGACAGTTAAATTGCCTGAGCCAACACAACTCCAGTATATTCATTATACTATAGCTTTACAGCGTTTACCGTGCATAGGTTGTTTGTTATGGGGAGACAATGCATTGGTAGGACCACAGTTGTTGGTAGGACCACAGCTGGCATCCTAACACATAACCACCCACGGCTTCACTAGAGATGCGCCCGGCTTAAATGTACATGGGGGATTTGTCTTAAGCTTGCGGGCAGACACACTGCTGGCCTGTGGGGGTTAATGGGGTTGAAATGGGGACTCGAAGCGTTTAGATTACAACAACTCAGCTCTGATTGCTATGGGGGGGGGTTATTTCCCAAAATGGAGGTCTGCGGGAGTCCAATAGCGGGCACTAGCCATGCCGCCATCCTCTGCCTGGACTCATTGGTGGGGAAGCCCACGGTTGATCAATGAATCCCATGAAAGCAGTGATTTGTTGATCACGAGTAGCAGTGTCTCCAAGTAATGACCCTTGGGAGTTGTGGGGGGTATGTTTGGCGTGTGCGTCCATCAATCTGTGCGCGCCTGTCCGGATATTCTTCGGTGCGTTACACGCATGCACCTGTATTCACGCTCAATAGGTGTCTTAGCACGGACATCGCCTTGCTGCACCAATAAAAGGCATATCCAGTACCTACACAGCACAGTAAACCGGCTCCTAATCGTTCTCATGTCTCTAGCAGCGGCTCCCCGCCAGACGCCGTTTGAAGCTGGAGGTTCACTCTAAAACTCCCATTAAGGATTCGCCAGAGGATAACAAGAGTCTTCAAGCATGTACTTATTTATCGAAAGAGACGGTTTCCTCTTTCTTCCCAAACGTCCGCCTCTCTTGTGCTCTGGTAAGCCTGGCGTCTGATGTGTTAATGAGCCACTAATGAGTCCGGCTCAGTCTTAATCTCACATGGAAATCTGTTTCAGAACGATACACAGAGCACAGAGGCGATTTAAAACCCACACCGGGATTAGTCTGTGTAGGCAGGAAGCTATGAGGTGGACCGTGTGTGAGTGACAGGGAGTTTGCGCCTGTGTGCATATGTATGCACAGTATAAATGTATGTATGTCAGGGCCGGTTCTAGGCATAAGCGACATAAGCAGTCGCTTAGGGCCCCCGACCTTTAGGGAGCCCCTGACCATTAGGGGAGAGGGGCCTTGCTTAGGGCCCACAAATGGCTAGACCCAGCACTGATATATAGAGCATGTACAGCATGAATGGCATGTCCCTGCTGGTGGTAGGGACAAGTCACGCCAAGTAGGCCTGTAATGTAAACTGGAAACAATTTCGAAAAATCACATACAAAATGTCTTGATCATCTTGTCCCTCTGCCGACTCCAACGGCGGCGTACTCCGCAAAGAGATATCTCACCCTGTGTCTCACCACACTGAGAGAGCACTTTACATAGAGGACATGGAGTATCTGCAGGGCTCTGTACTCTGATAATAGACCCATTACTTTCTCTTTAAAGTCTTTCAAGCCTTTCTGTGAAGATGAAGGACTACTCTCTCTCTTTCTCTCTGCTCCCACTTTTTCTATCCCATTTTTTTGTTGTTGTTTGTTTTTGTTCCCTTTCATTTTTTAAGAGGCTTTATTGGCATGTTTTGTCAGCAACATTGCAGCAAACTTATAGACACCTACCAAGTCAATGACACAGATAATAATGGAAACACATGATGTACAATGAGTATTAACCACTATCGATAATAAAGTATGAAATAAATGAGGACATAGTAATGTTACTAAATGTCTCAGTTGGTCATTTAACTAGCTCTCCCTAAAGGTGATGCAGAAATCTTTATTTCTACAGCTTCTATGAAACAAAGGTGATTCCCTCCCAGTAGTTACTGGATATTCTCCTTTTTTGAGAAAAAAATATTTAATTTTGGAGAAGTAAATGGCCAGTAAGACAGTACCATTATTGCGGTGTAGGAGAAAATACAGCTCTGTCCTGGCCTCTTAGGACAAAGTGAGAATTCATTCTGTCCACTCAGGGTTGTCAGATCAGCCTGTATGGCAGTCATGTGACCAGGCTCTTCTGAGTTCTTTGCAGCTTACAGTACTACCAGCCAGAGTGGTCAGATAGTCTTCTTTGGTGAACTGCATGTGACATTTAAGTTGATTTACATTTTTTGGGGTGACTTTCCAATGGTTAATACGTTTTTACTTCTGCTTTGAGATAAAAGCAGAGGTTGGGACAGAGTTTCTCAGTAAAGTTCTGAGACTTTTGGTACTTGGAAGTTTGCGAACTTAACTGAACTTAATTCTTGGCATTTGAAGGCTGTGTAATGGTATAGTTGTTGGGGTCAATTGCTGTAAAATGATTCTGAAATGTGTTTTGGGACATTAATCAGAAGAGGTAATTACTGGCCTGTTTCTGCTCTGTATGTGTTGTTTTGAGTTTTTCTTTGTCCTCTAAGAATGCTCTTACAGAATTCTGGATGCAGGGTTTCAACTGGAGTCTGTCCCATTTGTCAAATTATTGCTTTGTAAGTGGACCGTACACTTCACTGCCAGTGCAACTGGTCCTGTTATAGATTTGAATATTTTAAGCCAGATTCTAATTGGTATGTCTAAGCCGTTCAAGTCCATAACATCATTTTTAATTCACTTTGGTACATTTATCCTCTAAGCTAACCAATTGAAAAATCAGAATCATTCTTTTTAAATCAGCTGAAGAGTTTATTCACAATGCAAGATTTTTGTTACTGAAATACAGCTCCGGGAAAAATTAAGAGACCATTGCACCTTTTTCTTTCCTTTCTAAAAATGTTGAAAAGGAAGGTTTTGAGTGATACATTAAGACATGCAAATGGCAGCTTGTTTTTCATTATTTTTGGTATAAACACTGCCTGAACCACAAATGCATACCACGGTTATATATGCTGAACTATACACTTGCTTTCTCAAATGCGTACACATAGAGCATGCAGTGTCAGCAAATCCAATTAAAGTCCATAGAGACTCTGGAGTCATTTTACAATGTCTTCTGTCTTTCTCAGTTGAATGGAATACGAAACTTATTATCTGAATGAAGAATTCCCCCAATTTTGTCATATCCAATTTCAAATCTACAGCCATGTCCTAGGGCACTGTTTCCAGTTTGTCGCATCGCAACGATTCTGGAGAGTTGAGGATCCCAGCAAGCCCTCCTCCTAGGCATCTGTGCCCAAGCCATTCTGGATTTTCTTACACTGCTCTTCTAACCAGGAATTCACATGGGTCAACAGGTGTGAGGGCACACTTACTCGCTTCACAACCTCTGCTTGCTTTGCTGGCTCCTGAGCTGCTTTGGTGAGTTATTACAGCATGATGAAACTAGGAAATCCCATGATGTCTATCCCCTCCCCGGGGAATACTGGCCTATTTGCATTACCCATGGGGATTCTCTGCCAATCTTCGTCTTCTAGTGGCAGAGCCAAGGCTTGAACCTAGTGGTCAGCTTAGTTGTGGAAAAAAAAGTACTTACGCTGTAAACAAAAACGTTTCAGAATTTTGCACGCAACCAACGTACGTAAGTCCTGCAACTTCCTCACTTTCTCAACAGATGATAAATAGTAAAATTCCTATCATATCGGTTTTAATATTATGCCTTGTCAAATTGTTGCAGAGATCCAATTGAAAAATATCATAAACTGTGTTATAATAGTCAAGCATCATGTATTGTTCTATAGCATCCTATGGAATACTGAGATATAGCAAACTTACTGAAAACAAATGGCAAGCCATTTAGTTGGTCTTATTGGGCCCCTCCAGCTCTGTGATGCTCATGCCCACTGCCCAAAGCAGCATGTCAGACTCCCCCGGTCAAGCCAAAAGTAAGTCAAAACTACTCTGCACATATTATATGCTAGCTGCAACTGACCAAGCTGTGGAAGTTGTTGGAAATTCTTAAAATTGAGATAACAACAAGCATTTCTGCTGGTTATGTTGTGATGCAATTTATTTACTTGCGGTTATGCATGAAAAAGAATACCAGTATGTTGTTGGGATTAATGTTCACATTTCACAAACTGAAAGAAAGGAGGTATTCACCTTTGCTGCTGTATCCCATCACCTATCACTGAAAAGCAAAATGTTTTCATCTTCTGTGGTTTGACCACTCCAAAATCACAGTAGTGGTGTGGAATGCCTTAATGACTTCCACCATATAGTAAGGGATTTTCTGCATAGTTCATGGCACTACACTGATGTTCCACCTTAGAGGCCCCTATGCAATCAGTTTACCAGCTTTTTATATTTTTTAAAGTTCAAATCTTAATAATTGTATATTCATAATAATATACTGTATATATACTATATATAGGCCTAGAATATGTAAATAAATTGAAGCTGCATGCCGCGTTTCCAAGTTTTACCAGTGTACCACTCTGCCACTATCTCCTTAGTCTTTTTATCAAAAAGTCACAAATAAAGAATGAAAATATAATGTAATATGCGTTCTTTTTTTTGTTGACAAATTTCAATTATGTTTTGTATTATAGAATCCTCTTCGATTCGAAAAACCTGGAGCTTCCAAGTTTTCATGTGTAACATTAACTTTCATGTATTGGTGGTGTTGGTGTATGTGTTGGTCAGTAGTGGCCTGGTTTTTTGTTGTTGTAGTCTGGAAAATGTGGCATTGTTAGAACCTCGTCCATATGTGCTTCACGCTAATTTATGTGCAGATCGGTCATTCCATTGGGGATATAGGTGTTTTTTAGAAAATTCAAAATTGGGGAAAATCCATCATGGCAGACATTATGGGTCCTTTTTTGGAGGAGGACCTATGTTCCAAATTTTGTAACTCTACAGCACATGGGATGAGGGACATGAACTTTTTCAAGATTTCCGGAGATATTGCTTGTTATAGCGCAACCATGTGGCCACTGGCATGGCATTGCATGTGACTGCGTAGACCAGTGCCATTTGTAATTCTGCCAAGATTCACCTTTCTACACCTTACCATCTCACAGGAATTTGCTCTTTAATTTTCCACAGCAAAACTGAAAAATAATAATAACTAACACTAAAAAATACAATAGGGTTCCGGCAGCTATGCGCCTGAAATCGTAATTATAAGCAAATCCATGGAGAGAGGCTTGCCACGGCATGCTTGTTCTTTCTTGTCCTCTCACAGTCCTCTCACTACGCGTACACACATACCACAGAAGTCAGTGCACACCAATGTGAGTGTTTGACTGTGGTGTCTGTGTTTGTGAGAGAGGCTGAGAGAAATACAACACTGTAGCAGGCCCACTCTCAATTGACATGCATTCTATTTGATTAATAGACAGTATACTCAAGGAGGGTGTGAGTAGATGTCTTTAAACATACATATGGAGTTTACTCATCCAGACACTTATTACCTGGGGTGGCAGAGAGCTCCGTGTGTTCATGGTTCTAATTTGGACTGTCCGCCTCCCAGCTTCACTTCTGGACTTGGAGACCATGAAGACACCTCTAGATGCACGCCTGGTGTGGTGCTGATGCGTGTCCAAACTACTGCATATACAAACTGACTGAGAAGACTGCTTGGATCCCTCAACACATCTACAACCAGCACAAAGAGTAACAGTGATGCAGTAAATCACTGCTTAACTCAGCGAGGAGAGACCATCATGTGTATCATTGACGTTTGTCAATGACACCAAACATCATGCATTTACATCAGAGTTTGGCTTTTGTAATTTTATCAATACAAGGACTTGAATGCATTATTTTGATAGATTGTTCAATGGCCTACAAAAGTCTTCCTTGTTTGCCTTCTAGTTAATTAACAGCTGGGTAGAATTTCCCTGTGGAGCTAATTGTTAGTCTTAAATCTGTGTAGGTGTGTCTTTGTTTTATGAGTACTCAGTAAAAAAAATATATATATATGTTTGTTTCCTTGACATCTGGACCTTTTCTGGGATATCATAATGTAAGTCTTTCTGAGATTGTTTGTGCCAAAGTCTGAATGAACTGATTCAGGTTATCAACTTGTTGCTTCAGCCCATCTTTTGTGGGGGACAGTGGCATCAGATCACCTCCTAACAGGGACATTTCTGTGTCTCTTAGAGTTATATCATAAGAAGATAATGGCTCAAGCGTTTTTTGTTCAATTAATTTATACAAATATCTATTGACTTGACCTCAAATTGTTCCCCTGTTTTATTCTAAGCCCATGGGAAAATAAATTTGCATGTTGCTTTTATGTTTCTGTATTTTTCTCCATCTCTCTCTCTTCTTTTGAAAGATGAGAGGCTGTCCTTCCTTTTCTTGTCCTGTCCTTAAGCTGTTCTAAAGGGAGGGTGTGTTGAGTCTCTCCCAGCAGGTGTTTGCTTGATCTCTCTCACTCTCTCCGTAGCTTCTTCTTTACCTGTGGGAACCCTCTAATCAATCAACTTAATATTAAACTGAAGCATCCTCTCTCCTGAACTTCTGCCTGATCGGCTTTTATTCCCTTTAAAGTTACATCTTATTTGTCAAACTTATTGTTCAACTTCAGTATTTGAAGTTTGATGAATAAATGAGTAAAATGAGTAAAGTTTGTATTCCCATAGTGGTGTCACATTGTGAGGTTTAGGGGATATAACTGCAGTTTTTGATTGTTAGGCTATGCTTTCAGCGCTGTGAGTTTTCCCAATCTGAACTGCTGTCAAGTCTTGTTTTTCCGGTTTCCTTCACTTCTTGACCGAGATAGAGGAGGATTATCTGGGATTATCAGACAGTTTTGCCAAAATTCTCTAATACCACTCTTCCTTCTCTTCTCCTCCTTGACTTCTGGTTCACCCCTAAACTCTGGATTTCATCTCTGAACCTTTACTGGACAACATTAACTTCTGTGTAATTACTCAGTAGCAGTGTTTTTATAAGTACTGGTGCCTGCGTAGCAGGAGTGCTACACCTCATACGCTAGAAACGCAGTACAAACTTTGTAAGTGTATCCTGGTCTGGATTGAGTTGCTTCTAATAAACATTTTGATAATTTTTATACTTTATACTGCATACTAACTCTTATAACAATTTAATTACAATGCCTTCAATGGAAGTATCACTGTCTCTTAAACCGTTCAATCTACAAGGACCAAACCAATATCTTTAGGCTATCTCAAAATATTTAAACATCCATCGACTATCCATCAATCAATCAAATTTATTTTATAAAGCTGTATTTACATCAGCAGTTGGTCACAATGTGTTTTTACAGATACCTCTTCTGGCTGTGATTATAAGAGTAAAACATTATAATAATTAGAAAATGCATGTGGACTGTGTCCAGAGTCTTTAAACATAATCCACATCAGCAGCGTGACCAGGTGGACAAGGACAGAGACAGTCAGGTGGGGTGAGGAGAGTGGCAACCGCAGTCGTCAGGCAGCTGCTTGATCTGCAACACAACCAGGAGGACTTTGGACAGGGACAGCTATGAGTCTTTTGTGCCTGGTAGTCCTGAGGTGTGGTCTAAGGGCTCATGTCCCCCTATGACAATATTCATTTGCATAATTAGCATGAATTAACCCTTAAACAGTATTTCTTGAACAGTTCAAGCTAGAGAGACTGATCCAACGTTTTTCACATGTTTAGGCTATCCCAAATGAATTCTCAAAATTGTTCAACCATGACTACTAATTTGCATATTTAGCATAAATGGACACTGACAATATCTCTTCAACCATTAAAGCTAGAGACACCAAACACAAATCTTTAACTTTATTTTAAATGAGTTAAACCAAGCCCTAGCAACTTTACTTGTAAAGTTGTCTTTGCTTTTACACACTCACTAAAATCAGTAACTACTACAGTGTCTTTATATTTCCATCTGTATTTTATTTTTGACAAACCGTATTTAGTCAACCCCCAGTTGAACTCGGCTACATTTCAGATACAGCCAACAAACAGTAACTACCACACTAGCTTTCTATTCTGTTCCATAAAATTTTTTATATTTGACAAAGCTAATTTTGTCGACCAAAATTTGAACTCGTCCTATTTTGAGTTGCACTCGTGGACACCTGTCCAATAGGAGGTGTGGAGCGAGATGATGTACAGGACTTATTATGTGTTGAGTGACAGTGGGCGAAGGAGCAGCTGGGGATTTCAAGCCGTAGAACAATCTGTCTCTTCAGCTATAGATCTGGCTCTCACCGCGTGTGCAGATTCTAGTGGGGGCGGTGTTGGAAAAAAAAGATCTGCAATATTGAGGGCACACGCAACATACACTTCACACGCTACACGTTGTGGGCGCGCGCTTATGTTAATGCTTTCCGCATACGCGCATAATAGAAGGTTACTGGGTCTGTGCTTCGCACGCTCAAACACATATCCATGCGAACACTCTCTCACACACGCAGGTATACTGCCTAAAGAGCCACAAATGCTGTAGGCACTTTCGATACTCTCATGAACAAAGAAACCCACTGGAATGCATTGTATGGAGCACAGATTTCTGGTGCCTGAGAAGTGGACCAAGCTGTGTCACTAAATCAGGTCTGAATATTCCTGGTGGTCTCACACTTTCGGTGAGCCGCGCTGTAAAGGTTCCCTTCTCTTATTTGACACACTCTCGCCATGCAGCAGAATTTGCTCAAAGCATCAGAGGCCATCTGTCTATTTGCCTCTCTGCCACTCAGCCTGCTAATTGTGAGGTTCTGTTTTGTTCTGTTTGGTTTGTGCCTTTTGTTTTTGAACTTAGCCTGTTCTGATTGCTTTCTCCTGTTTGTAATTTGCCCTTGTTAGCTCCTTATTTACTCTGCCCAGTTCTGTTCAGCCCTTGTCGAATTATTGTGTTTTGTCTGCCATCATGTGTGTTTCCGCCCGCTCGCACACATCTTGTGTCCCTGCCATTTTGTTGTATTTTGCCTGTCCAAGTTTTGTTATTAAGTCCATCATTGTCCTATAGCTTTGCGCATAGCTTCTTGTCCCGCAACCACTGTAGAATAACTTGACCGAAAGTGGACCCAGCAGAGCTACTTCGACAACAGGAAGACCAAGAGAGGCGTCTCAATATGCTGGCACCACTTGTCCTGAGGGCCATAGCCTCCCTCCCGGGGGCTGCTAGCCGGCCGCAATGTTTTTGGGGGGGAGCTATGGGTGCAGTCGGCGCGGAGGGTCAAGGAAAAGACCCTGGCACGCTTCCGGGGGGGCAGGGAAGAGGAAGACTACTGTCTTGGCCCCTGTGCCGGTGAAGCCCGGCAGCCCAGAGCCTTCCCGGGCTTGTCCCGCTCAGTGTCCCTCCCAGGCCCGGCGCTGATGTCCTGCTCTGCTCCGGGTAGGAACTTCTGCCTGCCATCACGCCCCATCCGTGTCTGGAGCCCCCGCCCTCCCTTCCCTTTGGACTGTTGTTGTGCATCCGGGAGTCCACACCTTTGGGGGGGGGGTACTGTGAGGTTTTGTTTGGTTTGTGCCTTTTGTTGCTGAACGTAGCCTGTCCTTTTTGTTCGGATTGCTTTCTCCTGTTTGTAATTGGCCCTCGTTAGCTCCCTATTTAAACTGCTCAGTTCTGTTCAGACCTTGTTAGTGTGTAGTTATTGTGTGTCTTGCCTGCTGTCATGTGTGAGTGTTTCTGCCTGCCTTGTGTTCCTGCTGTTTTGTTTTTTGCCTGTTCAAGTTTCGTTATTAAATCTTTGATTGTCCTATAGTTCCGTGCGTGGTGTCCTGTCCCAAACCATTACACTAATAGACATATGTAAGCACATAATTACACTTATATACATGCACTCAAATTACACCGGAGAGAGGAAAAGGTTCCAAATCGAAGTTTCTTTTAATGTGGTCTGAATCAAAAAATGTTTATAAATAGATAGCAGTTGGTATATAGTGTCTGTAAACACAAGGGACTATAGATTTATAGTGACATTTGTAAGATTTCTACCACAAAAATTCTAATGACCCTATTAAGGGTATTATAGAAAGATTTTCTTTGAAATGGAGTAGTTCACAAATAGTTTGTCAGTGTACTCATGCTCATATCAGGGTCTTCCTGGTGATTTTCTATTATTTATCTTCGTCCCATCTTTTTGTCTTGACAATGTCAAAGAAATTGAGTTAAAGTACTGGAGATAACTCAGATGTAGGCATCACTTTCAATGCCTTTTGGAGGAATACCCCCCTTGTAGACGCTAGAGGGAGGAAACAATTTCTCCTTTTATACAAGATCAAATTAAATTTGCATATTAACAACTGTTTTCAATCCCACTGTCAATCATAGTATATGTGTTTTGCTAGAAGTTTAAGTATGTACATTTTTCATTGCCAATATGCTGTACAGGTCATTAAAAATGTAATATTAAATAGTTTAAACTCTACAGGGGATACAAAACCTATGAGAAGACAATAATAAACAGGTCATGTGAATGCTAGATACAATCCCAATTCAGGCCTGCTAAGTCTCTCCATTAAGCCTTGTGAGGTCCTGACAGAGAGAGGGTTTAGTAGGCCCTGTGTATATCTATGGGCTCTCCCTACAGCTAATTGAATACCTGTCTTATGTGGCCTGATTATGCTAATAGGTCCCCAAAGTGCAGCCCGCGGATGTCCTTGTGATTACGAATGCCGTGGATGCTTAGAGAACCGCGTAGGCAACAGCAACGCAACTCACTGGTTTGTGCGGATTCCCACGAGAGACAGGGGTAGCTGATAAAGTCCTCACTTGAGCCCCATAGTGAAGAGACACAGGCTTACGAGGACCTGCAGCTGGCCAAGGTTACAGGGAAGTAGAATACAAGAAAGTGAGTTCAAACTTTGATCAAGTAATACAATGAATTAACTTGCCTCTCTGGACCAGTGTAGAGTTGAATTACAAACAGAGACTCATGACGTAATTTGAAATAAAGTAATTTCAGATGTGTACTCTTGTGAGATCATGGCCGATGCTTTGGCCAAGACCTCTGGCTTTAATATCACTTGACGTTTTACCGGAAATACTGTATGCGCGCGTGCACGCATGTATCCGTGGGCCGGCGTGTGTCAGTGGCACACATGCGCGCCGCATAGCGTGTGTGCACGGAGACCGCTGTTCTCTATCTGACATTAAATTGATTTTTGTGGGTTTGCAAAAGTAGTGTTTGCTGAGCTTAATTTACCTGGCCTTAGCACCCTGGCATGTCAGGGAGGGGCTGATAATTAAAAATGGAAGCCTGCTGCTGAGATGGAGTATTCACGGGAGATTACTTCCACCCATAAACGTCTGCACTATGTGGCGAGAACTGGCAGTTCCAGCTCTGAAGGCTTTAGTGTGCTTGTCGTGTCGTTTTGTGTGCGTGTGCGTGTGCGTGTGTGTGTTGTTAGTCTCCCACTGTGGGTGCTTCTCTGTTTTTTGTGTGTGAGTCTTTTCCTTTAAGGCCTTAGTTGCTGCCTGTTGTGTAAAGTCATCAACACTTGGAGGATACACAGGCCACACCCCCAGCATGTAGAGCTGCGAAATAATTACATAGACGGCCTTGGGAGGCGGGCCAGATGCCTGGCGACTTAATCTGCCAGATGACGAACCCCTGAGTTTCCATGTCCATCAGTGTCCCCTCTGCATCTGGCTCTCACAATCTGGTGTCAGTTGTGTTGACGTAAGTCGGTTACCACGGACACGTGATGAAGTAGCCCTGCCTTCTAAATCACTCCCTGCACCAGTTCTATATGTTAGTGTGTGTGTGTGTGTGTGTGTGTGTGTGTGTGTGTGTGTGTGTGTGTGTGTGTGTGTGTGTGTGTGT
>JACXGI010006305.1:0-26883 GCA_016801175.1 Esox masquinongy | reverse complement strand
ATCCTTTTAAAATGGGAATACATTTTTATTCCAAAATATATTCTCAAGTGTAGAAAACAAGCGTGTGTGCGTGTGTGTGTGTGTGTGCGTGTAGCCTAACATTGAGTAACAATGCAAAAGACCTGAATACTTGAGTTAATTACCTGAGCCAATGCCTAGGGCCTCACTCAACAGATTTATCTAGTATATATTTTAGACCAAAAAAAAACAAGAGCTTTAGTATTTGCCCAACTAGTCTTCCTCTCAGCTTGGTTTGCTGATTCATTTGAGGGCATTTGATTTGGAGCTGTTAAAGAGCGCGTAGCGAGCAGCCAAGATGAGATGAAAACAGCAGGAAGTGGGCAATAAAAGAGCCTTGTTAAGAGAATTGTATTACCGTTTTTTCTCTGGCAGACTGGAGAACTACGCCGTCGCAACATGCGTCATAATGGAGTCTAAACATTCCTACTCTTATTTTGCAGACACTTAACATTCAGATAAATGTTTCTCCTCAACAAAACCATCCGGAGACAAGTGAAAATATTCCTAGCCAGACACTGAAACGTCTATAAAGCAATAAATAGCTCAAAGGGGAGAATTTTAGCTTTGTGCCTGCTTGTGTTTTGAGACCTCTGTATTCCATGTTGATTTTTAGGGGTCACCAAGCATGTAACCTGTCTCTGTTATCATGTAGACAGCTTGAAATGACCAGCTACTCCTTTCCGGGGCAGACTGCTTCCAAAGCCATTCATCATGAAGGAATGGAGAGATTCTGGAGAACATGTAGACATGTAGCATATGGAGCAGTTTCTTATCGCTGGCATCCCAAAACTGGGGTTGCTGTTATGATCCATACTGTAGGGAATAGCGATGAGGAAATAGTATTCCTGCTTGGTTCCCGTTCAGAAGACGTGGAACAGGAATAATCGTCCTGTTTATTTCACATAGGTCAGTGGAGAGACGAGTAGACAGGAAGGAGATGAGGAAGGTGCCATTCATACTAATGTAGGGCGGTTTTAAACATCACAGCGGTGGTTATTCCAGGTTGGGCCCTGACCTCGTTGGCATGGTCGTGTCAACGTCTAAGACATGTTATCTCGCCGGTGCAGAGTGCCAGAGATTTGGCGAGGACGTGGCTTTGGCTTAACAAGACCAAGACGGGCACGCACACTTGTTAAAAACAGTCATCTGTGTGTGGGTCTGTGTGTGCGCGCGTTGCGTTCTGCGTGCACGTGTGTTCCTGGTTCTAACCAGACAATTCAGAGTCCCACAAGGTTTTTAACCAGTCCCAACAAGGATAAAAGATACAGACGGGTGACAAATTAAATAAAAATCCTGAATAAATGAATGGAGAAAAATAAGAAATGCAGGTGCTTCCACACGGGTGTACTGCATGATACAAGCAACTGATATCTTATTATATAATCTGGCGTGTATAAAAATGCTGAGCAGGCCCAATTAACATTGATTTTTGGATCAAGATGGCAAGAGGAAAGGATCTATGTGACTTTGACAAAGAATTCATTATTAGGTGTCTTCCAGGATGACAATGCCCCCATCCACAGAGCACAAGGGGCCACTGAATGGTTTGATGAGTATGAAACTGATGTGAACCATATGCTATGGCCTGTGCAGTCACCAGATCTCAACACAATTGAACACTTATGGGAGAGTTTGGACCAATGTGTTAGAAAGCACTCTCCACCACCGCCATCAAAACACCAAATGAGGGAATATCATTTGTAAGAGTACCAGAAACTCTGAGAATATATGCCATGGTACACTGAAGCTATTTTGGCGGCTTGTGGTGGACCAACACCTTACTGAGACACTTTATGTTGTTGTTTCCTTTAACTTGTCACCTGTCTGTATTTCCATCTTAGGTGCTTTTAGAGTTAAACTTACACATGTGCTTAGATTTAGAATTGGGGTAAGTTTCAGGTTTAGTTATTAGAGATAAGGTTTAAGTTCAGGGTTTAGCATTAGGGTTAGGTTAAGCTCGGGCATAAAGACTAGGTTATTGCGGATAAGGTTAAGGTAAGTATTTGGGTTAAGTTTAGTGTTAGTGGATTAATGAGATTAATGAGAAAATAGGGAATCATTTTTCTGCTCCCCACACGGACAATTGAAACAAAAGTGGATGTGCGACCACTGGCTCCATGCATGCCTACTGAACCTAAAAGGACACAAGCCATTTTTTTAGGATAAACAAGACATAACATTTGGACATCAAAGGCCCCTCAAAACACCACAGTCTAAGGTTCCCTCATCCGTGCCTGTTTATAAGTAAGAAAGACACCAGTGGGATGGGGCATGGGCATGTCGGCCAAAGGATGTACTGTACATATTTAGCTTGTTTCTTGTCTGACCTCCTCAGGTCAGCTTGCGGGCGGGGTGGGGGGGGGCAACGGAATGGTTATCGTCGATACATAATTTATTCATCCCGCCCACTGAGCAACGCACCACGCTAGTTCTGCAGTCTCCGGTGACTGCGAACTCCGCAATTACATCCCAACACTCCTTTATTTGGACATTTAGGTGGGTGGAAGCATACTGGGATGAAGTATCTACACAGTGCGCATCCGAATAGACGATAAATCATGGATCTAGCCAGCGGCGAGGGCTTCACGTTGTTATCATGCGTGGTTTTATGTTAATGAAAAACGAGAACTGTTCACTGCGTTGCGTACAGTGGGTTTAAACGATGACGGGGGAAATTCGCACAGGGAAGCTGGGGGGTGTTAAAGAGAGTATTTTGGGTGAATTGAATCAATACAGGACAGAAAGTGAGTGAGACCGAGTTAGAGTGAAATAATTGTGTGAGGGAGGGAGAAATGGTGAGTGAGTGAGAAAGAGTGATAGTGAGATATAGAGGGTGCTTTTATGTGTGTGAGGAGTGTGTGTGAGTGTGTGCACCTCCCCCAGTCAGGCTGTGTGTTGGCGGCTTAGGCGGGTTCATCTCACCCACATGAACAGATGTCAAAGGGACAGACGGACACAGTGCCAACATGACACTGGGCATCAGTGCTGGGCGAGGGTAACTTTCCTAGTTTACCCCAAGTGCCGCCTGCCAAGAGGGGAACTGTGCCAGGGTAAAGTTGCGCCCTTTCCTCCCCCTCAACCAGCTATCCAATTTACCCTAAACCAAACTGCTAGAGCCCCTGAGACAGCCAGAGAGACAGAGAGAAACAGGAAGAGGGAGAGATGTAAAGAGGCTGGGGTAGAGAGAGAGAAAGAGACAGGAGAAAGTGGAAGGTCACCAGCAACAGTAACAGCCTTGTAAGTATGCATACAGGGCATTCTCATGAATGTGTCTCATTGGCAACCACAACTGTGCCTGGCTAACAGTACTAGCTAATTGCCGGGCCAAAAGGAAGCAGACAAAGAATTACACTGACAATCCACAGAAGGTGAGCCAGGAAATACTCTAACCCAAAAAGAACGGGTAAGAGAAGATTACTCTCTTATATTAATCTCTTGCTATTCTATACAACATGCTTGTAATACTTGAGCATACTGTCCGTCCATATGACATATCATAATAACCAGACACAACTTATGTTTAAACCTCCTCGTGACAAAATATTTTCTTTATCCCACAAACAGACTAGACCCAGACATATGACAATGTAGCTAATTCCTGTTGTACAAGATACATTTGAGTAGCTCAGGGATGGACTAGTAGGTCTTCTATTGGCTCAGATTGGTCCAGACGGGAGTCTCATCTCACCGTTGGACCCTCCAGCTGTGACCCATATTGCCTTTTGTATCTGTTGGTCACAGGATCAATCCCATCTGTGCCCCTAAGCTCATCCAACTCGATGAGGAAATGCCCCCAAAAATATGCTTG
This sequence comes from Esox masquinongy, assembly GCA_016801175.1. NCBI lineage: Eukaryota > Metazoa > Chordata > Actinopteri > Esociformes > Esocidae > Esox > Esox masquinongy. Next base: position 23,054 of record JACXGI010006305.1, on the reverse strand, counting down.
AAATGCCTCAGAGTAAATATGCCATACCAAATGTATTATGTTCGCTTCATTATTATTCAGTGTGTGTTTGTGTGCGTGTGCACCAACTCTTCGGCAAACGACAGAGAATTATTGTCCAACTGATGAGTGTTTTAACGTGTTTTCCCAGGGTGCTCCTGTGTTTCTTCTGTGCTGTGTGAATGGCGTGCCAGCGGAGTGTCTCCTCGGACAGGAAGCTGTCAGGTGTGGGCAGTGGTGGCTCTGGCCTTACATGACAAAGCACGCCCAGTAACTTCCTGCGTGTGGGATGTAGAGAAGTGTCTAACGTTACATTACTGTCTTACTGTATTTTGTTGTTATTGTTATTGGTAATATACGATTATTTTCAACAAGAGTTCTTAAAAAGGCAAGACAGCTGTTCTTACAAAAGGAATCACCTTGTCAGTGATATAAAGACATACCAACATTTTACCATACCAAAAGGGATTTGGAGGGAAGACATCGATGACACCTGTGATGTACATAGCAGGCAACACTCACTTCAGAGTAAATCATTATTTTCGCAAACAAGGGAAATGTCCCAACAAGTTCATGATAGATACTATCGTCTGAACTGAGATCGAAGTGAGATCAGAAAAGTGATGTTCAAATGTTCATTGGTTCTGATTGACAGCAATAATCTAGGTCTCGTGTCGGCTGGAGTCATGCCGAGCAGAGACCTTTTCCATAGAGCTAAATTGTTCGGTAGAAGTAGGACAGTTGTATCACTTTTTAGTTACAATATCCCCTTAATAATGAAACAAAATATAACATGTTCACCTTGAAAGGGTTATTGAAAGTTATTCACAACAGGATACACAATACACAATGTCGTTAAACATTTCTACAGTACACCAGGATAACAGCATGTACCTTGTCAAAACATTTCCTTCCAGCCTAGATCTTCATGCAATGATTTCTCCAAAAAGCAAAGTTATTGATGTTTGAAAAGAGGTATTCTTGTTTCTTCTGGGTTCTGTCTTTTAAAGAAGCAAGGCAAGCCATTTCCCAGGCCCCTGTTGTGCCATAGCACCGTTCTGTCCTTGATAGAACATTTGAAGTGTACTGTATGTTCTAGCCGTTTAATATTGGCCTTCTGGAGTGGCGTCTAGGTGATTTATACTGGGTGATTTGGGAAAGGTGGAGATAACTTACAGTTTGTTCCTTTGATCTAACATTGTCATGGGCCAGGTGGATGTGTCCCATGTGGCTACGAATGGACAATTGCCAAGCATTTGCCTTGTGATCAACCGTCAGAAAGTCCTAACAGTACGGACACCATGGTTGTGCGACAGGCCCTGCCATATAATCGAGTCAGCCGCTGCAATATGGGAAAGAGAGTGACAAATGTGGTTACGGCAGCGGAGAGTTAGTCTGTTCTGATGTAGCCGGCTTCTTATTTCTGTTCCCTCAATGAACACGAATGTTTTGCCGTGAGACAAGTAATATGATCAGTTGCCGGGGGGGGGGCACACAACAACGTTGTTCACTGGCTCGTTCATTCCGAATGGGGCAGAGGGTAACGTCATGCAGCTCTTCCTCATACGTCTTAGTCACAGCGTGTAGAGGCGGCGTCAGTGTGTGTGGGCTCTCTGACCAATGACTCCATGACTCCCTCATGGTGAGTGTTGAAGGAGGTGGGGTGAAGCGTTATAGGCCCTCTCTACACTTCGGATCCAACACTGAAGGGCAAGCACGTCGAGTCCCACAGACGGGTACAGCTGACACAACACTTGATCCTAACTCTTAAATGTGCCTCGTTAGTGAGCTCTCCGCCGTAATCGGGTAAAACGTAACGAGTCACTGAAAGCAAAAGACGGTTAAGATTCTGTTGAGCTGGCAGCAAGAAGGTCTGGGGCTGAGCAGGGTCCGTAGCCCCGGCACGAACAGATGTCAAAGGGACGGACGGACACAGTGCCAACCTAACGTTGGGCATCGGTCCTGGGCGAGGGTAACCACCCTCCCTGGCACAGGTCCTGCCCTCCACCCACCCAATTTACCGTGACATGGACAGACAGACAGGCAGACAGACAGACAGGCGTGGGTAAATGAAATAGCACACTGAGGAGGATGCACAATGTTGTGATTACCGTAGATTCAACGGCATGATTATTTGAGTGGCAGCCCTCCGTGAGCCAAACAGGTTGCATCCAATTAAATTGAAATTACCATGCTTACAGATAGCCCTATTAGTACTAGTGTCTCTTGCACATAATTACCCACATTTTTATGCATATGAGGTCCAAGTGAGGTATAGCAAAACCTCTGTGGATGTTTCTAAAAGGCGTCTTGTCATGTCATTTACATAATTATGATGTAGACCAGCGGTAGGTCGCCTGCGGAGTGAGACCATTTCAAAGTGACATTAAGATAGAGAGAATGCTATTTTCTAGCCATGCGTCCATATTAATTGTTTCCAGGAAGAGACAATTACGCTAGCATTTAACAAAAACACTGGCATTCTGTACTCATACATTGCTTGATCGTTACGATGCCCCCAGGGTGTAGGTTTGTGTCGCATATTGTGGTGAGCGATCAAAATCAATGGGTCCCAAGAACTACTTTGAGAAAGTCAGATTTAACTTTTCTTCTCGAAAGTGATTTAAGCTGACATAATTTAAGATGTACAGTAAGAAATTAGAACATTTTTCTTCAAATTATTAGGCTGACATATTATTTAACAATACGCATTATCATTTGTATCATTATCACTTTCACTTATAATATCTACCAACTATTATTCATTTTAAAAGAGTGCTCACACACGCAATGCACTTTTATTTCATTCTAAATTCACGTATTCTCCATATAAAAAAAATTAAAATCGTCACAATTCTTCATGTTTAGGAATTGGGCATGTTTGATTTCACTGTACAATTGTATTTGTTCCATTAATTAACAGAGCCCTGAGCAGAAAGTACATTAACACAGGCGTGTTCAGGGGTTTGTAGTAGATTGCCAATATACCGCAGCTCAGAGGCAACCTGTGATCTGTCGTGCCTAAGAACAGCTCTTAGTTGTGGTGTATTGGCCACATACCACAACCCCTCATGCCTTATTGCTTACATATACCACAGGTTGGACTACAATTACATTTTAACTCTTCTAATTAAATTGGTAACCAGTTAGAATATCAGTAGCCTTACCTTACCTTTTGGCCAATTTACCTCATCTAAGAGTTTGTTCCCCTACCACACCTCCTCTAGCCTAAATGCCTAAATATAGCAGGCGCTATAACACATCTTCATCGAAGATGTATCTTTATACACAGTAGACATCTTCCCCCTCTCCTCCTTCCCTCACAGCCAGAGGGCTGGGATTGCCTTGCCTCAGTGTGTTCTTCAGCTCATCGATCTGTGTTACCGTTACAACAGCAGCACACCCACAGATCCTTTCAGATCCCTCCGTGGTAAGTCAATATAGAACACACACAGACAGCGCAGACGTATGGTGAAGTCAATATAGGACAAGCACGTATACCTGTAAGCTCACACACATTGATAATTCCACTTCCACATACAGGTTTAGTAGCAACACTGTCACACACAAATACAAAGACATTTGCATTATGTTTTAGCCATTTAGCAGATGCTGTAATCCAGAGCGATTTAAAGTTAGTGCATTCATCTTAAAATTGCTAGACAGGACAACCACACAATACAAATACACTGAGTACCAGAAGGGCCTAAACACACACAGGTTAACCAGTCCAACATCTTTAAGTAGTTTCTGACCTTCCCAGGGAAAGTCTCAAATGGTTAAATAAGATGAGTCTGCCTATTCTGTCCAATGTTAACCCTTTTTTGTCCCAATATTGTGTTGACCAATTTGTGGAAAATTTCAGCTAATCCCAGCACAATCAGGAGAGTTGAAGATCTGCATATGCATCCCTTGAAAAACATCCCGCTGAGCCATTTGGGGGAGAGCGCCACAGTTATTAACCACAGTTATTCACAGGTGTGTGTCCAGAATGCGATTCGGCAAGGCATCCTTAGCCAACGAACCCTTCCAACAACCCAGACATTACTAGTACAATTTGATGGCTCTTTGCGGGAATCATTATTTGTAAACAGTAAAGCCAACAAAGTATGAAATAAAATATCTGCAAATAAAATCTGATGTGCTGTGCTGTTGCCACGTATGAAACATTTTACCCCAAATAGAAAATGCTGGAGGGTGCAGACAATTCTAAAATATCAGCTTCACTGTCATTACACGTATGCAGGGAAGCACAGGTCACTGTTCATTTCAGCTGAGAGCAAATTAAGCTGAGTTGATACAGGACCCAGTGCACCTGTGCACAGCAGCGTTGAGTGCAGCAGGCTTTCGTGTGTGTCCGTTGGCATGACAGAAACCCCTGAGAGACAAGGGAGGCAGATGCAGTGGCATGACAGCTTGAAAACCCTCAGGGCTTTAGGATGAAGTTTCATATCCTTCTAATGTCCCAACAACCAGAGAAAGGTGGTTTGGACGTACGTGCGCGTCTGACATTTTTTCACAAATTTACCGGCTGTATTTTCCAACATCCTCGGAAAGTGGGGTCACAGCGAAGAGAATAGACATTATGGTGTGTGTGAATGTGCACGAATGTCCGCGCTAGGACATATAATTAGGGAGTTGGGAAAAAATAAGCAAAGCCTTATATCGTGGTGTTATGCCTATTAGAATATTGTTCCAGTCTGAGTTACATAATGCTGTTAGGAGTCCAGCAACTGAAACTCTTAATCTTAGCATGACAGTCTGCTCTGACTCTACTGTAGTAATCCCAGCAGTGGGAGCCGAAAACTAATCATCTCATTCTCAAAAATCTTTACAAAATCTGCTCCTTATGTTGCGTCGTAATAGTGTTTCAGGCAAAACACTGCTTCTGATCAATTAAAATTATCTTGCAAATCAGACTTCCATTGTCCTCCAATAATATCAGATTTATTTCCTATATCTAGTTTTTGCTTTATTTTGTGTAACTTGGACTGTGGGGCAGTGGAATACATTACATATTTTGTTGCTAATGAGGGGGCATCTACTTAGCGTTTCCAGTTAATTGGTACTGTACAATTTATATAGAGCATTGTAACTTATTTGGGCCTCAGGGAAACAGGATTCATATTTCAGCTAGCAACTTGGATGTGATAAATTTTATGATTGATAAACGATCAAACTTTTTAGAGGTGACTTCTATTCCTTAGGTAACTTAAGAAATGTCATTACAGAAATGGGCACATACAGCCATACAAAATTTGAATAGTAGATTTAATTTCCAATGGAAACCCTCTAAAGCTGCCCTGAACAAAGTTGCATGCTTCAAAACAAAATTGCAACATTTGCGTACTTGCTCAAATGTTGGTGTACATTCACACACGGTTTCATATTTTATGGCAAGATGGTGGAGAAAGAAAATCCAGCCAAAGTTGGAGAACAATATTTTTCCACTTGCACAACTCCAGAAATCCCAAAGAGGACCCCAAGATGCCATGAATATTCACTTTGAATTTGCATGTGCTTAACATCTCATCTGCTTTTAGCCCACTCACCTTTTATGATGCATGTATATGTATCTTTCACTCCCTCTCTGAGCATGTCATCAATCTGCAACTACATCCTGTTTGCCTGATGCTTCACTCACTTTGAATGTAATTAATAATGTAAATATCCTTGTTGTCTCAGGAAATTGAACAGCAGTGGGTTAGGAAGGGGTATGGAGATGTTGACACTTCCTCTTATCGTGCGGCTGTGTACTGCTTCAAGTAGCTGTCAGTGTTCGGAGGCGGCTGACTAATGTCAACACCACGCATTAAGAGTTTTACTTTATGATTGACAGGTAGGTCAAATGTAGGCCTACGGGTTCTTGGGGGGGTGGGTGTAGCTCTAACAACAGAGTGCTGTTTGGAGCGCGGCCACATATTGTTTGAGCACCATGACATTGTAATGTGACAGTCATACTTTCTATTTTGTTCATAACACAACTCTGAAATGCAAACAGCCCTCTTTGTTTATCAACAAATTGGTTACACAATGACACATACAGTGTAAGGTTGCAACAGTCATTGTAATTGTTAAAAGCCCACCCCCCCCAAAAAAAAAGAAATTCTAATAATCGGACAATGATGACAATATTGCACACATTTTAGAATGTTTAAATTCTATTAGATATTGACTGAATTATTCCCAACAAAAAAAAAACATTACTGGCAGAGAGAGTTCAAGGGTTTTAGTTGGAATTCAGGCACATTTATAGAAACATTTTTTTCTTCAAAATGCACTCATAAAATACACATACAGTCATGGCTAAGTGTTTGCACCTTTGCAATTTATTCAAGTTATACATCAATTTTTCAAGAAACATTTTGAAATTCAAAAACCTTTTGTTATTCATACATGCATTTCTTTTGTTTACAGTGAAACAAAACCAAAAAAGTTAAACAATATATTGAATCTTAATTCATTCCACCATAAATCTTAAAAGCTGCCTGTACAATATTTTTGGAATATTCTTGAAGTAGTTAAACATGAATACATTTCAAGCAGGTGATTCTCCTTTACTTTGGTTTTAAACTCAGTGGTGAGGTGCCTGCAATATAAAAATGAGTCATTCAACCGGTTTAAAGGAGAAAAAAACTCATTCTCCTGTTTTGTGCCACAGTGTGTACTGCGAGGAGGCTGGACAAGAGAAAGAAAACCAGATAACTGTCTAAAAGGTCAGACACAACATTGTTGCCAAGCATGAACAATCTTAACGCTACAAGCCCATCTCCAGAGACCTTGATGGTTCTGTTTGGACTGTACGCAATGTTATCAAGACATTTAGGGCCCGAGCCCTGTAGCCAACCACCACGTACATGGCCGCAAGAGAAAACATGATGGATGATCACAGCGAAGGATTGTACACAGATTCAACCTGAAGTTCATATACAACGTACGGTACAGATGAGACAACTATTACTTTTTGGTAAAACAAACAAACTCTGTGTTTACAGAAAACAAAATTATGCTTTCAAAGAACAGAACACCATCCCCACAGTCAAACATGGAGGTTCAGTGATGTTTTCGGTTTGCTTTGGTGCCTTTGGGCACCTTGATCGTGTGAATGGCATCATGAAATTAGGAAAATTCCAAGGCATTTTGGAGCGCAGTGTTGAACCCAGGGTCAGAAAGCTGGGTTTCCATCAGAGGTCATGGTTCATCCAGCAGGACAATGACCCCAATCACACTTCAAAAAGCACCCAGGAATGGTTCAAGACAGAATGCTGGACTGTTCTTTTGTGGCCCACACCAAAATTCAATTGAAAACTTTTGGAGAGTTTGCACAAGAAGAGTTTGTTAAACTGCCAGTACAGATATGCTGCAAATGGGTTTGGCCAAAGTCTAGCGTGTCAGTAGGACATAGTGTAGGCCATATTTGATTCTGAATCAATATCCCAAAAAGTATAATTAACAAAGAAATAAAGAATTGTGGAGACCAAACACTTTGATCAATTTCAATGTATATTTAGAGACAATTGTGATTATTAATGCATGAAACTGCAAGTGTGCCATTCGTTTTTGCGACATTTGTATATACAATTACAGGGATCAAAAAGATATTATATATATATATACATATATTTATTTAAAAAAAGCAGTTTCTGGGGAGTCTAAGCTTGAGCGAAGACATTCCGCTTATTATACTACTGGCTCAACCAGGAAGTATTTTGAGGCACAGACGCACTGGAGTAATGTACATTCCCGAGCCAACAATCAAGATTGCTCACAGACGCCCAACCTTCCAAAAGGAATTGACATAACACGACAAGACATGGCAGGCCTGTCCAACATTATCAGTCTACCTCAAGCAAAATAGGGGCCCCTGGGCCTTCTCTCAAACACAAGAAATAGATCCTCAAGTGGGCATGGATGGCACATTGCTGAAATAAATGGCACACCTGCAAGATAGTGATAAATAAGGGACTGTTTATGAGAGTTCATTTAAACATCTCAATCTTTTTTTTTTACAATCAATATAAACTACCACATAATATGTTTAGTCAGAAGTGAATAGTCGGCTACTGCAGGTATTGTGAATCTACATTCATAATAACATTCGAAGTCCGAGAACAAAATGATATAATCAAAAGTTGGTGGCTAAAGTTTCTAAGGTGAATAGCGTTTTAAATCCAAGTTGCCAGCTATCAACTGAAAACTACCTTTGGAAGCTTTTTCTGAGAGTGCTTTAAAGGGAAAATTACCTGCTATCTGATACTTCTGCAAAGAATAGATATCGCAAAGAAAATATTCTGCAAAGAAAACTTCACATCAGTCCTATTAACTGCAGCCTATTGATAAAAGATTGGTTTGAATGGGTTTGGCAAAGGTTATTTTTCTGCCATCCATGGCCATTATATTTATATTCAGTTTGAAAGACCCAATCTTACCGCAATTCAAAAACGTCATCATCCAGCATCACCGTGTAAACAAAAGGTGGTGAAAAGATCTGAACTAGGTCAAACGCCTCTAATCTCAAACCTTTGGAATTCTTCTCTCACTCTCGTTTCTCTGTCTTTCGGATGGGATGTTAAATGGGTGTCCTGACGCTCTGCGGTCACTAAATATCTCATAGCACTTAACATAAGAGTGTGTGTGCGTGCGTGCGTGTCTGGGGAGGGGTAGGGTAGAATATTCTCAGCGTCAATAACTCCCAATCTCACCCTGATCATTGTCAGCTAGTCATCCATACTTTTCAGTTGGCTCATTATTTCACTTTCCAACCCCATGTAACAAAAGAAAGTGTAAAGCACATTAGGTAGTAAATGTATGCAATCACTAATGTATAAGTTGTGCTGGATAACAGCATCAGATAAATGAAAAAATATATATACTGTATGAACTCTATATGGACAATAGGTTACAAGCCAATTACCCAGCAGCCACTGCTTACCTTACAGGGGTAATAAATTTCCCCCAGGACAAATCAGCCAGTTCTCTCCTGTCCTCTCACACGTTCATACTTTGCTGGTAATTTCCTTTGCGAATCGCCTCCTCCGTGATGCAGACGACTTACTTCTATTTTACTCATTGACTTATTTGTGTGTTTTTCAGGGTTTGGAGTATATTTTGTATATGGTAAGTGTGAGTCCATGGTGAAATGTGAGGCCAGTTGAGAGGACGGCCCAGTGGCTGGGCTTTGGAAGCCTATGGAGCGAGAATGAACGGGGCCAATATTCTGCCTGGATGAAACGACTGATCTCAACATTTCCAATTCCTTAAGTATGAATGTGTTAGTAACATAGTGTACTACATTTACTACTTTTTACCTTAGCCTTTGACCAAAAAAGTTTAAAAGGGGTGCATGATGAATTGATGAGTTATTGAACTTGTGCTTTTCACATGACTAGGCGTTTCCAAAAAGTAACATGCTAGAATACAACAATAATTATTACCCAATAGTATCTCTGTAATTATGTTTGGCTCTTGTTACCTCCTTTCCTGGTTCTGTCCACTCGGCCTCACTAACTTCCAGTTGGAAATGATAGCTTGCGGGCCATCTTGGTTTAGTAATGAAAGTCTTCAGTAAAAGTGGGATAAGGATCTCTATTACAGGGCTGCCCAGACACACGCATGAATACATTACAACAATTTTGTATCAGTAAACTGTACTTGTACAAATGTACTTTTTAGTACCACATTGAATCATTTGTGAGTGAATTGGTAATAAGGCAGGTAGTTAATTTCACTTAGTAGGGTATAATTATACAATAAAGATCAATAATGGAATCATTGTCATTGGTCACCTTGGCCTTGGAGGTAATCATGTATGCCCTCTAGAAGTCTAGAATCCTAAAAATATACATTATTTTTCACAGACAATTGCACGCACACACGCACACAGAGAGAATGCTACGGCAACCAGCCAATTTGTCTTTAATGATAAATTCACACTGGTGTCTCCAGAGACATCCAGGCCATGCAGACAAATCAACACATTTTTCACTCTCACTATCCCTCACTACATCCCTCTCTACTTTCTTTCATTTGCACATTCCTTGCTTTTCTCTGCACTTCTTTCTCTTTTCCTATGGTAAAAATAGTGTAGTGAAATTTCCCTGCTGCTTCATTTAGCTATTACATGCCCGTTAATACCTTATAACTTATCATATGTGACATAAACATTTTTAATTACTACATGTGAAGCAAATGCAAGCTTTTTTACATTACGCTGGAGGAAAAGGACCGTCTACATTTTCTGGTTGTAAGCAAACTGCAATATCCAGAATATAGAGCAATGTCCAACTCTTGCTGTAAAATCTCTTTTTATGTTTGACAATATGTGGTAAGGACAGAGGTCAGTCAAAATGTTTCTTAAAGTTTCTATTGCTCTTTTCATTCATGTATGTTGGCATTACATTTCACTGGGCTTCCTAGCACTACTCTGTGCTCCTTATACCTGGAACTGGGATCATTTTGCTACTACACAGACTGAACTCAGGCAATATGTTCACAACATTATACTTTCAATGAGGAATCATCAGAAGCAGCAATTTTTTCACAATCACAAAAAGACTACCCTGCTAACAAGCTGCAGGGAATCTGTAAAAATTCCCTGTTTTGGAACACAATCGGACAAGGTAGTGGGGATCCATCAGGCTGTTATCTTTACAAAGGCAGAGACAATAGGTCAGCATGGCTATGCAATGTCCTTGCCAAGGGGGATATTCTTGAGACAAGTCCAATGGGTTAACCCTAACCCAATGGCTCTATTTGGACAAGGTTAACCATATCTACTTGCCACTAGTGTGACACAAAAAACACTATAATTGCTTCAAAACACGATCAGACAGCAGGCATGTTTAACCAATGATGTCACTGTTAGACTTCTCCCGGCATAAAAAAATCCACCCCAAATAGCGTCTTGTGGTGAACTCCCCCTTTAAGGCCTTCTCAAATGATCACCATTTTCACATAGACAAGCTCCTTTTTCACATAAACATTCTCAAAAAGTGATATCACACTCTTAGTCCTATCGTGCAAAGGAAAGATTTGTTTAGAATAAAAAATAGGAGTGGCAACCTATTATATGCTATTGAAACACAGCGGTGCACCCTCCCCAAACAACCTGCTGCACATTCGATTTTGATTGGTCACTTATTGCGATTCACAATTTTACTTATTATGTGACTGGAGTGGACCTTTTTGAAGAAAACTGGAGTTGACTGGATATTCTGGATGTTCCATACTTGTAGGCTAGTGGTTCTCAAACTTCTCCTGAGGCACCACCAGGCATTCCATTTCCAGATATATTCCAAAATCTGGTCCGGCAAATAACCTCACCAACCCCAGATGGTACACAGCCAACATGCGAGGCCCTGGGGCATTGTCGGTATGCCATGACCAAGACTTGAACTCCCGACCACAATGACACAGCTGCACTGAGAGGCAGTGACTTCACCGCAGTGTGATTTGGGGCGACAGTGTTAAAGTTCAGAGACGTGAAATGCACAATAACAATTCCACAGTATATTCCTTATTTACTTGATTTCCCTAACGTAAAACCAGATCTGCAACTTTGCATCATGTTTCTGCGGTCTAAATATAAGGAGGAAGAGAGATGCTTTCATCTGTGAAAGAGTGGACCTGCCGAACCTCTATCCTTGATAACCAGTGACATCTATTAAGGACGGAGGGCGGGAGGGAGGCAGGGAGGAGAAGCACTGTTGTTCCATCTTCTTGTCTGTCTGAAGTATGCTCCACAAATTTGAAACAGCAGCGGGCCCTAATCTTCCATCACCTGCCCAGAGCGTTGTCACAACGATAAACACCCACATTTAAATACAAAAAGACAAGTCAGAAAAGCACACATCACATAGGCCTGAGACCAACTGCTTGTCGCTCTGTATATCATTATTTAAAACAGACATGTATTGCTATCTTTATTGATATTGGTGGTGGTGGAGGTGGTGGTGGGAATAACACCCCATGCAAAATGGATATCGGAGAGGATTACGTTTCCCACCGAGTCGCTTTGGACCTGGCGTGCTCTGGGAAATGAGGTCTGGTCGGACAGTGCATCTCAGAATGTGTCTGTGCAGATCACGCCATTATTCCTGATTACTTAGTCACGGCGCTTATCTGCAAACTGCCACATGGCTACATCTTCGGCTTTGGTATCGTATTGTAATTCCCTCCTTTTACTCTGTTTAAGGCATCCAGTCTTTTTCTCTGACCTATATCCTCCTGTGTCCACTAGATTAAAGAATAACCTTTGGCGAAAGGACTGCCACTAAAGTTACAACAGAGCTGGAATGCATAAAAAACTAAAAAGTGTGACAAACTAATTGTTGCGCTTGGTTGGGAAAGCAGACAACCTGCGGTACAAACCCAACTGTGTCCCAAATCTCTCATGTGCCACCAACAGGAAGAACGACCTTGAGGACATTTCAGCTGTGGAGCCCGCTGCTAATTAGAACAGAAATTAGTCATTAGCCAATGACTGTCGCCCTCCCACGGCTGTCCCCGTCTCCCATGATGCTCCACTGGACCAGTGTGATACACTTCAAACTTGGCTAGGGTAGAATGTTCCAGGTCCACCACAGTGCTAAAGCCTTATTTCACAAGGAGTATTGGCTTATTTGCATGTAATGTAACCAATGCAAAACATACATACTTGTAAGGATGGCTATAAAAACAATCTGGCCAGTTATACTGAAACCTTTCAGCCATCTGATTTCATTATAAACGAGCTGGGAGATGTATGGTCCCTGGCTTGTCAACACACAGGGGAATGGCTATTCTCCAAACACCAATCAGAATAAAGTATTAGACCATGGTGGCGGTTCCCCAGTGTCCATTTAAAACAGCCAGTCCGTATTTATTGTTGGTGGTCGGGTTGGTGTGCGGCCAGCGTCTCTCATTGAGCCACATTAACGCCTTTTCATCTGACACCATTTTCCAGGGCTGCGGTTTGGGAATAAAAATCGAGTCCTACAATACAACCGGGAGTGTGACTGTGTTCTTCCCCCGAGAGGTTGTCAAGAAATTACCGGAACAGTACAGAGCAGGGGTTTCTGTGTCACATTAAAATCTCTCCCCCACCTAATAACAGCTTAACCCATCTTTTTTTCCACGCTCTCCTCTCTTTCCTCTTCCGCTTGAATGACTGGGAAAATAAGCAGGGAACAAAAAAGGTCAAGAGACTTGCTTCTCTGCTGCCTCCTCAGTTTTTATATAAAGAGCAAGGATAGAGGAAATATTCAGAGGTAGCCCAGCATGAAATTGTTGTGCGGTAATGAGTCTTTGAGTTGGAGTGGGGCGAGTGGGGTGGGGGGGCCCTGACATCTAGTTATGGATAAAAGCATGCACGCACACACACACACACACACACACACAGAGTCACGCACACACACAACAGGTAGGGATGTTTATGCAGTCTATTGGTTATGCTGTGTGCGTAGAGCATGTATAATAAAAGGGAAATGGAGAGAGTTGGCTGATTTTGTTGTGGAAGTGGGGGTTGGAGTTGATGTCTGTTCTGGCTGACTTATGACCAGAGTGGACAAGTTCATTTGGTCCGGTTTGCCCCCCGCTGGCAGGGGGGGGGTTTGTAAGGAGGTGATAATCTTTGTGTCGAGAAAGGGGTGTGTATGATGGGTGGGTGTGTGTGATGGGGGAGGGATGTGGGTGTGTAGATGGATGGGAGAACTTATTACGTTTATTACATTGCTGTTTTTTGTCGGGCAGGCCAGGCTTAGGGGGAAAATTAGGTTTGCTGACTTGCTGTTTTGTTAGGAGGTCATTAAAGTGAGAAAAGTAGCTAAATAGCAAAAGCTGGTGTTACATCAAAGTGGGGCCAAATACAAGCGAACAATTTTCCATCCAATTCTGTATCTGTAGATGTATGTTTAGTGGCAGTCGGGGCACTGGAAATCCCTTATCGGTCGACCCTGTTGCATTTAACTTATTAAATAATGTATATATTTGTAAATACAAGGATTTTGACACAGACTGAGCTTTGTAATTTAGCAGCATTAAATAATTATGAGAAAATAACAGGGTAAATCAGAAGACTGTCTGAGATACCAAGCTTAGCATTTTTGCCTCTGTACTTTATTAAAGCTGTGATTAAAGCCTTTCTTTTCTGCAATGGATAATATTCTGGTTGTTATTCTGTCTTTTTGATATCAGGTTTTAGAAAAAGTCATTGTACCAACACTACTGAACTGGCATCTGATGGGGTGGTGGCTGCTCTCTAATAACAATGCATGTAGGATCAAATATGTAAGGATTTAGAAGTGCACATCATCTGTATTTAGCTGTCATGCAGATGAATTTATTTTATATTGTAAGATACAACCTGATTCACCTCAGCAGTTTGGTCTGTTTGCAAAAAATGTTACTGTTGACTAAGACCAATGAAGTATTTTAAATCATCAGCTGAAAAGGTAACATGGTCAAAGTCAATACAATATAGGTTGATTTTATTTCCAGCATCAGTGTTTCTTTGTACAGGGTATAAAATGCTGAAATTATTAATCCCTTGGAAGGCATTAGGCTACTCCAAACCATGTCATAATATAGGCTACAATGAACATAAAGGCCTATGCTGCAACGGCAACGTTAGGATATTTTATTAATGCAGCCCACAGGCTACTATTATCTCGATATATTTGTTAACTATAGGATTGTCATACATTATTACATTTTTCTGATTTGTACAATAACAAATACAAAGTTAAAAGATAAAAGTAATGTTCAGCTATTACATGAAGTGAAATTCAGTAAATATTTCCAAGCCATTCTTGGATAACGTTGCTACCTTTTCCCTCCGTCCATTGCTAGGATCTAACTAACCTTAACCATGTTAATGAAAATGCGTTTAGCTCACTTTACCCATCGTCCCTCGAAAGCTTCACCCGGCCAAGCCAGCACTGCCTTTACTTCAACTGAATGAGAAGGCGAGGTAAAATAAATATAATATTTACAAAGCGGGGTTTTGAGTTGTGAAAACACCTGGCATTTGCCATTCATTTTGGTGCGGTTTGATAGGCGACCTTCTTCTACCCTCCTTTCGGAATCTTACTTCATTGCACTTGCGTGATGTCAATCTGATTCATAACACCCTCCCCCGAGATATCAAATAAGGCGCGTGGTGAGAACAACTCACACTAGCCCGGACGGCTCTATCCTCGCTCTGGTGTGATTGCGCGCGAGCGGGAGAGAGATGACAAGAGCTCCTTCGCGAGGCTGGACAGTCAAACATGGAGCTTCTTAAAATTTCTTCGGTGCTTTGGATATTATTGCTGAATGGAAACAAGGGCTGTCACGCTGAGGAAGGTATGTGAAAAATGTTTTTGTTATTTTTCTAGGACTGCAATTGTATGTGTCCAGACTTAATCACCGGTCCGGTTGCAGGTGCACTCAGTTCCCTTTGTGATGCGGAAGTTCAGAGATGCCGACAAAATTTTACTGTTAAATAACATGGTTACATATCGAATTTTTAACATTTAAAACATTTGTCTGAGCAACAATTTATCGCATTTTAAAAATTTGCCAGCGGGCAGTTTTGCGCATCCCCTTTCAGTTACCAAGTGACTGTTGAAAATGTGGAAAATGTGATCACATTGCTTGAGGTGTAAGTAAAAACGAAGAGCAAACTGGCAAGTTCAGTTTACCGACTTCACACAGGGATTCACACAATGCCTTCTTGCGAGTATGTTATAATACAACAAAAACGGACAGTTTTATTATTTATACATTGAACGGAAACATTTTAAGCTGAAGAGTGAGAGACATTAGGCTACTTGTAATGTTAGGGAACGTTCCCTCAGCGTTTGAAGGAAACGAGTAATGAACAATATGTTCAAATAGCCTGTTAGTTAATTAAAAAGTAACGCAACATGAAATCATAGAAATGTTGGTAAGAAATATGCCTCTGTCAACCAAAAACACAACTCTTAAGCATTTTCTTTAACCAGATTAAATAGGTTAGTACACAGAGCAACTGGTCTCTTGTGTCATTCCTATGCTCTCCATGGTGTAGTTGCATAAAGCTGGCTCATTGATGTCATCTCTATTCTTTATTTCTCTCTGTTTCGTAAAGTAGTCCGGTCAGTGGGCTAGCTCTCTCTGGTTTTGAGCTATTGCGTCTGACTCTTCGGTGCAGGCTGGGCTGCGTGTAGCTGTTAGGCTCAGGTGAGGCTAGTAAAGCGTTCTAATCAGTGCCGGGATTCAGAGGTGGAAGAGCAAACGATCGTCTGCGTCACCCCCGGCGCTTTCTAGAGGGTTAGATCCGGCAGTGCCTGAGCACAGCTGAGCCAGGCTAGACTTCGTTTTTTTGCACGCACATACAAACAAGCTCCGAGAAACACAGATGCACATGTCGTAATACTTAACATCCACAAGAAACGTCATGATCTCACCAACATGACATTGCACGCATACTAACAACACGGACGCACGATCTTTCCTACTGTATTTACACAAATGCAGTCATGCATGCGGCGTTATCTACACACAGACATCCTGGTACAGTGCACTCGTAAACATACCGGCTTCTGTGGAGCGCTTTACGCACACGGCTCAGTGTTGCCAGCATTCCACTTCCCTGGAATGCTGGCCGGTTGTTGGATTGGAAGCAGTCTTCTAATTGATGTTGTGACTGCGATTAATTGCTGTGCAAGCAATGTGTTCCTGAAGGCCAGGCTTGGCAGCCATGTAAGTGGGCTCGCAACAGAATGGGAATTGGAGCTCTCTCTATCCTTAATGTAATATTCTAGATTATTCTCATACCTGTCTTATCTGTATTAGAATGAATGGACCTATATGCTTTTCTTACCTAATGGATCACATTCAGGGTTGCAGTATTTTAGTTAATTCAGGGAGCACACTGAGATTCCAATTCAACTTCTTTTCGTTGTTTGTTGAGGTTTAAATTGGATTTTGTTTACTTTCTTAATGAATTGGTGTGGAATTGACCCCAAACACACCACAAGGTAAGCCACATTGTTTGGCTCTCACAGCCTCTCCCAGAGGATGAGCTGAATGTGTGTCTCTTTCAGACTGCCTTTTTGTGCATCTTCATACCTTCATAGGTGTGTGTGTCCATTTTTGTAAAAGTCATACATTTTAATGCTGTGTGTCTCTGTGTTTTTCTCTGACTCTCCCCGACTGTCTCGCTTTCTCTCTCTTTGTGTGTCTTTCTCTCTTGCTTTCTGTGAATGTCAGCGTCTACACGCGTTTATTCTTTGTCTCCCCTCAGGTTTTTGAATGCACCCAGGCTAGGGGCATAAGGTGTGTGTGTACCTGTGTGTTTGCCCCACCCCCCCGCCCGCCGTACATTACCATGCGTCTCACATCCCAGGCTGAGTTAGCGAGCGCTAATACTGCCCGGGCCCCCGTATGCAATGCTGGGGTGTCTTCTCCTCACACAGTCAATCTAGTGCCCATCGCCGCTTTCTCATTCCGCACGCCTCGATGCTAACACACCTTGGCATCTCATCGGGATCTCATTTACTCCCCCAACCTTCCATATCCGCCAATTCTGCGGCGAGTAGAAGAGGAGATACATCTCTGGGGTTAAAACTGCAGCGTAGCCTCTGGTTTCATTGTGTTTGTGCCTGCGCTAGTGTTTGTGTCGTGTCAAAGCACGGCCCAAGTGAATGCACCACGGAAGTGGCAGCCAGAGCGGGGTTAGTTTGGGCCTATCTGCTGGTAAGGTTTCAACCACCCAACCAGAATGCAGCCACTGCAAACCTTTAAACAAAAAAGAAAATCATCACTTCCCCGTGTGTTGTGCAAAGGCTTGCACCTTTGACCAGTCACTGTCACTGTGTAACACACTCAAATGTTTGCACTCCTGTCGTTTAATACAAACCCATCGGCACAGTATAAAAAAATGGGCTTGGAATGTTAACCAATAACTACACATTTAACGTGTGATATGGTTAATTAATAGCGCCAAAAAACCTTTTCCCTTGTCTGTGCATTTTCATGAGAAAATTGATTGGAATGATTGGATATTGCCTGGGAAAATATGGCAGGGTAAGTGTATCTAAGCCCAGGTACTCATTAAGACCACTACCATCTTTAGAAATCTAAGAAATCATCTTTAGAAATCAAGAGAGCAACTGTTTTTGTGATGTCTCTACCAACATATGCTTGGTATATGCACATCCATGTAACTTTCTATTTCTTGTCAATCAGGTTTGCCATTATTATAGATGTCAAACTGCTATTATTCCTGTTGGTCAATATTGAAGTTGCAACAAATCTTTGGTGTATAGAAGACCCCCAGATATTCACATTTTTCATATATTTTCTGGGCTTTCTTGTGTAAGTTCTCATGCTTAAAGTTTAAGTAAGAGATTCATGTTTTTATTCATGCATATTTTGCCATAATGTAATTGTCACCAACTGAAAAGATGGGTTTTATGAGCTATAGCTTTTCTTGCAGAGATTTGTTGTTGTGTGCATTAAGGTAAGGAGTAATGCTGTGATTCTTTGATTTTTCTTGATTAAGTTCAATCCATTTTTTTCCCTTACTAATTCCCTATGTCCAATAGCCACACTTCGTCACTACAAACAATACAGTAGCTACATAGCTTAGTTTACTGAAACAATATGCTAGATGTCAAATAGCTGATTACGCACATTTTTCTAGACATTTGGTTTTATTTTATTTTTTTTTATTTTATTTTTTTTCTGTTAAGTTTGCCTTCAGTTGTTATACACTGATAATTTATTAGGAAATGGCACTTCTAATTCACTTTGGATTAAAAGATTAAGTGTCAATGAAAGTAAACAAATAATTGTCATTATGATTAATATAAACTCTGCATAGTATTGTAGTTTTCAGTGTATATTTATGGCCAATATATTTTATTTTAAAACAGGTTAGTCAGAATGAGTTATTCTGTCTTCTCCTATAAACCACTAGTGTTCCTATTAAGTCGATTTGGTTGCATTGTATTGAAACAGATGGCACCGGTGTTTTCTTTTTATTGCATTCGAACCGCCTACCTCAGTCAGACCTATATTATTAATATTGGTACTTTTTTAGTTGTTGCCTGGAATAAAAATACTGCAATATAAATACTATTGGTGCAAAAATTAATTGAAAATAAATAATTTAATTATAGATTCATTATAATGAAAAGGTGAAATATGTCAGTGGCAATTCCGGTGGATAGTTGTGCACGACAGAATCCGTTTTAAGTATGGAAACACTTCTTACATTGGACAAGTAAAGAGAGTTGCTGCAAAATATGCAACTCCAACTTGCATTGCAGGGGAGCATGACTGATGCATGACGCACCTGAAGAGAAAACACACTGGAGACATTATGCCCGAGGAGGAAGAGGGAACGTTACGATACGTTTAAACTAAAACGACTGTGCCATTATCTGCTTTTTAGAGAGCTTGTTATGGTTAAGCTTCATGGCGTGAGTTGCGTTTTTGAAGTAAGAAATTGTTCATCTCGATTGCATGGTTGAGCTGTGTGTTAATGAACATTAGAACTACCAACCTGGTGGTTTACTTGTGCGTGTGGACTTTGTTTACGGCAGCGCTGTCCCTCTTTGCTAAGCTTTCAGTATTTTACTGATGGCTTTGACTCGGGTCCAACAATTTGGGGAAAATTAAGGCACATACGATTTTTCTTGTTACCTGGAATATATTGATTAGAAACAACGGTGTAATGTAGTGATTCGTTGGTTGTGTTTTGTGTAATTGGGCGGTAACAAATTATTTTTTTATACCTGCCACAGTGACTGGTGAACAGAATTTCTATTCCTATCTTTTATTACAGTATAACATGTTTTTGTTCCCTAGATTTCTATCAACAGAGAGAAACCACATTCATCATCACGTGCAAAAAACGCAACCCTAAAGATTTATCTGTGTTTGTTTTAACCGTTAAAATGAAAATCTAAACAGTCTTGGCTGTCAGAAAAAGTGAACCGAAGCAACCGTATGACAGCTTTTCTAAAAAAAAATGGACCCCGGACCCCTCCTTGTACAATCAATGCCTGTGCTGCTAACAGAATCCAATAGGAAACGTAATGAGTTTGCTTTAACCACCTTTAAGATAGTCAGGCAATTTATTTCAAATCTGGGCTTCATGCTAGCATGAACTCCATGAGTTAATTCATACAAGTTTTCAAAAGCTGCTGACCCACAGTAGTCACTTTGCTTCACACCCCTCGCATCAAATTGGACAAATGTGCTCTGATTGATGCCAATGACGCAAACCGGTTCTGTGAGTGCCAAACACATGGGCTAAGGTCCACTGGTCCTCTGTTGGCAAAGTGGTTCCGTAGCTGATAGCAGGCGACCTTGCTGTGTGCAAAAGGTCACAGTGATTTGTGAAGTTGGCAGGCGTGTCCGTGACATTCTCCCTCCGGGCTTTTTGGGGCGATGTTCTTTTTGATGGTGGAAAGCGAGAGTGGAGAGGAAAGTGCCAGGTACATGGGGAGATAGATTTTGAGAGAGAAAAGAAAGAGAAACAGGCAGGTGGGGTAAGGGTGAAGAAGGACACTTGAATGAGGTAGGAGCTGAAAAGGGCGCCGTTTCATTGCTACATGCGGGTGTCTCTTATGGAGGAATTACAAAACAGTCACAGCCTATCAATTGAATCTTTTCACTCCCCACAGTACAACCAGACTGGAGGCACTCGAAAGCATTTGCTTACCTACCAAAGGCTGACATTGATTGTGTGATAGATTGATTCAATGTATCTGTCTGATAGCAACCTCCCGGAGGGTCATTTGATATCCTTTGTTCGCTCTAAGGATGGACGCTGTTCTGCTGTATCTGCAGAAAGCACACTGAGTGTGTGGTCGATGGAGTGAAAGGGAAGATGGATGTTTGTTTGTTTTTGGCCTTGTTGGAGAGCGTGCCAGTGAGTGGAGTAAGTCCTCATTCCTTGAGAAATGGCCCCATTTGGGAGAAATGCATGCGTTCTTTTCCGATTGTGACTGCAGGCTTTTTTTGTTGTTACAATTGTTAGCATGTGCGTTCACGGGTTACGGGTAAGGCATGCGTGTAAGAAGCCTTAACACGCTCCGCTCTGACCTAAAATTTCTCTCTTCATCCTCCACCACCAATAATATTGTTAACACTGGCCGGAGTTCATTGAAGCGGCAGCCGAGGCCAATACAGCACATGCTAGCCCAATCCCGAGGCCTGTCAATATTCATGAACCTGTTCAATTCAAGGTGTAAATGAATACAGAAAGTGCGGTTCCAAAGAGCGACTCCACATGCGGTGCATGCGCACACTCCAGACCTTTATGTAACCCCCACTTCCCCTGTCTCGGTTTTCTAAAGGTTGACTGTAAAATGCCTCATTAATGTAGCAAACATTTGCCTTGGGAAAGAAAAGGATGGCCACTGCTGTTTTCTCAAATTTACTGTGTTTCCTTGGAGAATTAACTCAACTGTATGTATATGTACGTTTTGCGGTAACTGCCGAGCAATCGCTTGGCGACTCTCTCATCCAGATGGGCCGTAGTTACTTAGTATATTAAATAGTCCTTGTGAGACTTCAAAGGACAACGTTAGTCCATTGAAAATGCAATTTAGTCCAGAACCTGATTTAATTTGACTCTTGCAAACAGGCCTGGAAAATGGTGAGCTGGGTTTGAGACAGAAGCAGAGAAGACATTTTCTTTGGTAGTGCCCACCTGCCTTTGACTAAAAAAGTGCAGTCTCAAAGTTTGGGTGTTACCGAAGGTTAAACAGGTCGGCGCTCGTCTCACGGCTGTTGTCTTAGAGACTATCAGCCTCAATCTAGTCTGGTTCAAACCCAAGCATTGACCACTGTATTGGAGGTCAGAGTGAGTGACCGCGCAAACACGCACACACAACGACTATTCATTGTGTCTCCAATGCACAGAATGTGATCAGAATCTCAATGTTTTGGTTTTGTGTAGTGTACTATTCAGTTTCTTTATCACATAGTTTATATCCTCACGTTGGTTAGCATTGGTTTCTGCCTGCCTCTCTTGCGCCATCCACTGGTTTATGTAAACCTCTGAGTCGCCTGCGGAAACATGAAATCTGTGCCATCATGTGCTCTTCCATCCTGGGAGTCCACATCGGACAGGACACTAAAGACACGCAACTCGCGAAACAGAATGTCATGTCCTCCTTCCAGGCCCGCTAATGTCCCTCGTGCGAGCCTTTCCTTGGCCATGCTGTGCTGCGTCAGTGCTTAGCACACCACAGTCCCGGCTCTGGGAGCAAGCCAGAAAGTGCTGCTAATGTACTTTTCATGTCTCTGTGTTAGTCCTATGCTTCTGCGACATCCGACCGACACGTGTTACCGAGATTTAGACTTAATGTGTCGTGGGAGCTTCTGGCGTCTCATGACCAACCCAATTCTGGGATTCCTGTTCACCTACTGTACAATAATCTGGGTTTTGTTCGTTTCCAACTTCTGGTTGTCCCCGAATGCTAACGTGCAAGGCCACTTCTCTAAATTGTTTCCAATCGTCCTAAAAGCCCAGTGTCATATCATATTTATACCACCGTGATCCCACTGCACCTTCTCCCTGCTGCGTATGTGTGCACAGTGCATCCTAGACATTTATTTTTTCCCCCTCCGTTTCAAAGAGGAAATGGCTGTGTGAGCCTTAGGGCTTTACACACTTCACACGTGAGTGATTGCATATTTTCATGCGGAAGGGCAGGACTTGAAAGTAACAAATACATGTTTGATTAAAAGGCCTCCGGGGTGGAATTGACACAAAGGGGGTTTCTTGGGTTTTTAAAGGGGCACATTTGTAAAGAGATTGATCCCACTCAAAACATCTGACACAAACATAACCGGAATCGTATCCAGTGAGAGACCAGGATTGGTGCAATCAGAGGAAGCGTGTCATGTGGCTCCTAATCAGTTGCTTATCAGCGCTGTCTCCTCCTCAGTTAAACAGTTTACTGATTAGGCATTTCCAGACAACAGACATTTGCTTCCCTTGGAGTGAACTGTATGCTAACACAAACAGACACTTTCACATGGTTTATTTCCATACATGTATATACATATTGCATACACTGATTGAGGCCCCCCCC
>JACXGI010006304.1:0-42563 GCA_016801175.1 Esox masquinongy | reverse complement strand
TGGGCATGGAGTTCACCAGAGCTTCACAGGTTGCCACTGGAGTCCTCTTCCACTCCTCCATGACGACATCACGGAGCTGGTGGATGTTAGAGACCTTGCGCTCCTCCACCTTCCGTTTGAGGATGCCCCACAGATGCTCAATAGGGTTTAGGTCTGGAGACATGCTTGGCCAGTCCATCACCTTTACCCTCAGCTTCTTAAGCAAGGCTGTGGTCGTCTTGGAGGTGTGTTTGGGGTCGTTATCATGTTGGAATACTGCCCTGCGGCCAAGTCTTCGAAGGGAGGGGATCATGCTCTGCTTCAGTATGTCACAGTACATGTTGGCATTCATGGTTCTCTCAATGAACTGTAGCTCCCCAGTGCCAGCAGCACTCATGCAGCCCCCGACCATGACACTCCCACCACCATGCTTTACTGTAGGCAAGACACACTTGTCTTTGTACTCCTCATCTGGTTGCCGCCACAGATGCTTGACACCATCTAAACCAAATAAGTTTATCTTGGTCTCATCAGACCACAGGACATGGTTCCAGTAATCCATGACCTTAGTCTGCTTGTCTTCAGCAAACTGTTTGCGGGCTTTCTTGAGCATCATCTTTAGAAGAGGCTTCCTTCTGGGACAGCCATGCAGACCAATTTGATGCAGTGTGCGGCGTATGGTCTGAGCACTGACAGGCTGACCCCCCACCCCTTCAACCTCTGCAGCAATGCTGGCAGCACTCATATGTCTATTTCCCAAAGACAACCTCTGGATATGACGCTGAGCACGTGCACTCAACTTCTTTGGTCGACCATGGCAAGGCCTGTTCTGAGTGGAACCTGTCCTGTTAAACCGCTGTATGGTCTTGGCCACCGTGCTGCAGCTCAGTGTCAGGGTCTTGGCAATCTTCTTATAGCCTAGGCCATCTTTATGTAGAGCAACAGTTCTTTTTTTCAGATCCTCAGAGAGTTCTTTGCCATGAGGTGCCATGTTGAACTTCCAGTGACCAGTATGAGGGAGTGTGAGCGATAACACCAAATTTAACACACCTGCTCCCCATTCACACCTGAGACCTTGTAACACTAATGAGTTACATGACACCGGGGAGGGAAAATGGCTAATTGGGCCCAATTTGGATATTTTCACTTAGGGGTGTACTCACTTTTGTTGCCAGCGGTTTAGACATTAATGGCTGTGTGTTGAGTTATTTTGAGGGGACAGCAAATTTACATTGTTATACAAGCTGTACACTCACTACTTTACATTGTAGCAAAGTGTCATTTCTTGAGTGTTGTCACATGAAAAGATATAATCAAATATTTACAAAATTGTGAGTGGTGTATATATGTGTATATATATTTACACACACACACACACACACATACATATATATATAGTCTTTTTTGGTCACCCTATAACCTGGCATTGAAAATTCATAATCAGTCGACCTGTACTCATTACTGTAAGTTGCTCTGGGAAAGTGTCAGCTAAATTTCTTGAATGTTAACTTGATATTGAATAAAGTGTAACCGGCGTCAACATGTTTCAAAGATGATTGCTTCCCTTAATTTTTGACTGCCTCTCACGGTTCAAAAACTAGTTATCCACCACAGAAGCCGGGTCACTTAGTTGAGCCCAATTGCTGAATCCGCGTCACGGCACCAGTGTGACAGACGTCCAGGTGCTGCAACTAACAGTATTGCTTCCTCCACTGTCAGAATCCCCCACAAACAAGTTATCCTCTGCTTTGCAACTATAGCAACCGCCCTTCTCGACAACGTACAAACTGGTTAAGCTATACAGGAGGTAACAAATTGGATAGCCCCATCCGGCAACATGTCAAACTAGCTGTGGTGTAGACTTACAGTGCATTCTTAACTCCTGTTACACTGGGACAAAAAGTGGAGACACAATTTTCTGTATCCTAACACAGTGACATATCAGATGAACGTTCTATTAGACGCACATTCTGTACAGCTGTACAGATTAATTTAAAAGTAATGCCACAAGCTGAATATACTTGAGCCAAATATACCAATATGGAGAAACACCTTTATCCTCTTCCTTTATCCCACGCTCCTAATAGCATCCCTTACCTTTATTATGAAGTCCTATGAGTCACAGCAATTCAACATATCCATGGACATCCTAGAACCAGAGTCAAACTGTTTCCACAATATAAAAAACCTAGCTCTTGCTTTCCAGAGTGGGGGGGGTGTTAAAAATAGCCACGGCAGGGCTTTGCCTGCACTCTGCATGCCGTCTTCCTTGTGTCCCGACCTGATGCAGGAATACGCTCCAAGCAGATCCGCTCCCCAACCAGGCAGTGTGGCGGATGGAAGAACCTTAGCAGAAGGGAGGGGCATACCCTACCTAAAAAGCATTTCTTTCATTCTTAATTGGTGTCTGGGGCCGTGGCTGTGATTAGCCAAAGCCACTCTGACTGACACAGAGATATTGTATCTATAAATAGGTGTGCTGGCAGTCTCATAGTCTCAATTCAGAATATCACATCCTTCTCTTTAATGAGCCGCTGAGTCCCCAAGCTCACTGACGTGTTTCTCCAGTGTGTGTGTGGGTTAGGGGTAAGGGGGAAAGAAGGGAGGGGTTGGTTTGTATATGTTTGTAGGGGGATAAGGGCATCTCTCTCTCACTGACAAAAAACAACAAACAAATTAAAGCCACCAAAAAATGAACAGAAAATAATTCCTACATTGTGTTGCAACAGAAGTACCCATGCTTCTTCCCCGACAGATCACCGGGGATACATTGCAGTAGCAGGGGGTGGGAAGTCAGTGCAGGCGTCATTTCACAGCATAACAACCACAGATGACGTCTTTCCCAGATCTCCATAGGGGAGAGGATTGAGGGGAGGTGTGTTGGGGGCAGTGCTACTTGTCAGTGCGCAATTGCCTGCCAGTCCTCTGGGTCTCTTCACACCGGGAACAACAAACAATTTTATTTCTAACTTGGCTATTTCCTGTTTCCATCAGGAGAATCAATATGGCTTATGCTCTCAATCAACATCCTGTTCAAATGCAATCTAGCCAATGAATCACATTATTGATGTAGGACTGGCTCAGAATAACTGTACTGAGACCTATCTTATTCGAACCAAAGTAAAACTGATTTCCACCATGGCAGTTTTTTTAATCATTTTATATATTTGATGTTATTCTATCGGTCTGCCTCCAGTGCACATGTACTGCTGCAGCACTTTCAGCAGTGGACTGGACTTTCTTCTCTATCATTTATAATTTCAGCTGAAATTACGCCAAAAAATTTTAGATTTTAAATTTTAAATAATAATAATACAAAATAATATCTTTAGCTCTCACTTTGATTTTTCAGTCCAATTTTCAATCTCCAGGTTATCAGTGCAGTACACTGTCATGCAATTCTCCGGTACAGTATAAAGTTTGGGTGTGGTAGGGAGAAAAAGCAGAGATAACACTTCCTCACTTCTACGACTTCCTCAATATTGTGATATATCAAGATATGCATCAATGTGTCTTTCTCCACTGTCTGTAGTATAAAGCTTTTATGGATTTTGTGGCACATACGTGCCCCTGCCTACAACATTAGAATCACCTTAACGCCTCCAAAGAAGGCTGGCAGGTTCATTAGGGCCAACACTGCCCCTGCCCTGGTGCATTTCATTGAAACCCCCATCATAAAGAGGCACCTGGAGAGCAGATAAGGGCTAGAAGAGGCGTAAAACTTGCAGAAGCAAAGGCCTCACCACCGCTCAGCCCCAGCAAATTGGACAGGCCGCCGAGACAGTGATCACTGGATAACTTGGATTTCATATACCATTTGGAGGTTATTGAAACAGTTATGAAAATATCAACAAGGATATAAAATTTATTTGGCAATGCATACTACCTTTCAGTAACAGAGACGTTTTCTCGTGGTTCTTGTATGTTAACATTCCTCTGTTTTCACTTTAAAAACATTCCAAGTAAATCACAACAAAAATAAAAACAGCCTTTCTCCAGATACTTCAAGGTCAGCTTGTAAATCAACCTAAATGTACTGTACCAAAATGAGAACGAGATCATCATTAAAATATTATTATACTGTACATTCACAGTGCCTTGCAAAAGTATTAAAATCCCTGAGCAATTCTCACATATACCTGAATTAAATAACATATATTGAACCCCTACACATCAATATTTAGTAGAGACACCTTTTGTAGAACAACAGCTCTAAGTCTTTTGGTAACTATATATCAGCTCTGCATTCAGTGTAGGTGTGAATTACAACCATATTTGCAGATTTGCTCTAGGTTGTTCAGGTGGATTGAACAACACTTGTGGACCGTAATTTTTATCCCCAGTGGGATTAAGATCAGGACAGTGTTGTAGTCAAGGCACTAAATCCTGATTTGGAGGTGAGTCACAAGTGTTCTGCACTCGGGTCTGAGTCGAGTCTCAAGTAACCATACAGTAGCTACATCCTAGTTGAGTCCCCATTTTTGAAGTCACGAGCCTCTATGGCAGAAGTCAAGACACAGGGTCTGAGATTACCCAAAAAAAAGTTTCATACCACATTACCATTACTTCATTTACAGGTTACAATGAAAATTGACATTTGGTGAATATATTTGTTAGTCCTGTAAATTGTTTATAGAGAAAGAATATCTACTGAATTTCCATTAATAAATGTACTTTACCTTGCTGGATTGGGAAGAGATTGGTTGAATGTGAACCGTTGTTTTTGAAAGTCATGTAGTTTCCACATGGAGAATAAATTCTATAGCCTCGTACAACCATCTTGATCCCACGAGCTCACATTCAGTTTTGCTCCATGCATCAGTCTGGACATCCACATGCTCTAAAAGTTTGGTATGGGTGTTGACCATGGGCATTGAGAAAAGTTATTCTGCAGGCTATTGAATCACTCTAAAACATTCCAAACAACAAAAATGACGTTTTACAAAGCTCCTGATCTCATCCTGTGTCAACAATACTGGCAGCAGGTATGTTAATTTGTTTTAGCTAGTTAGCAAGTCTGTTATCAATGACTATTGTCGTCTTTGTAAATGGAATGTGCACATACAAGGCACCATTGTACACACCAAGAGGATATTTGAGAAATCAAATGTAGCTAACCACAAAAGCATTCATCAAAGATTATTAGAATTAAGGCTACCGTTAACAGATGTTCCAGGATGTTCATTTAGAATTTCCAATAAATGTGTTCGTGTGGTAGGTAGAATTGAGGAGCATTTACATTCTTGTGGATGTCATCAACTAAATCCCTCCCATTGATTATCAGAGAACACTGATTGGTCTGGCCAAATCTTGGTTTGAGGAAGGAAAAAATATATTGTGAATGTCCAGAGTGATGTGTGGAGTGAAACAGAAAGTGAGCTTGTGAGATCAGGATGGTTGTACAAGGCCATAAATTCTACATCCTTTAAGTAATATGCTATTTTTTTATGATAAGTAACATTAAATGAGAACTTCACCCTGGGGAGACGTTATGTGGTAGGTATAATTTCTGTGAGATTTCTAGGACAGTGAGTTAAAATTATTATTGTATTCATGGAACAACATTTTGTTAGGGAGGCGGTATCTATGATCGCTATGAATTCTGGAAACTTGTGGCATTTTATGAATAGACCAATACAGAGGAAGTAGATTTTACCACAAAATTCAAACTCGCTCATTACTTAATATGTTAAGGAGATTTTGTGTTTATGTGATATAAATGTATCATTGCTAACATGAGTAATTAGTACATTCAATAGTTGTGCTATGGTGAAATGCCCCTTTAACATGTCCTGATTTTATTGGTCATTATATTTCCTTTATGTCCGTTTGCCTGGAGGAAAGCTAACTGATAATTACCCATTTCAATATGCTGTTTGCAAGAGTCAGATGCAAAGGAGATATCTCAAAACACACTGGCACATGGTTTCTTAGTTGCAACAGTAATCTTTTACTGGCAAAGGGGATAATGGCTTTCGGTTAGTATATTGTAAGATCTCTAATGTCTATAAAGTCTACAGTCCCCTTGATGTCTTGTTCATATAGTGCACTATGTTCAAGTGATTTTTCCCCTTCCCTCCTGCAATACTAAGTTAGCTTAGGTGTAACCAGTCACCTTCAAAATCCCACACCAATTATATTTTCCTCCACATTTCAGGATCAATTCAGCGGTTTTCATAGATTCCCTCTGTTAGGTAATGATTTGCAAAGCAAAGGCTCAACCATGAGCCCCAAGGAGCTTCCAAAACAAATTAAGTAAACCAATTGAACATCTGTGGGGAGATCTGATTGGGGAGACAAGATTAAACTGTGCTAGGACTGATAAAAATTTGGTTGAGCAAACCAAAAGATTGTAGCCCAGATACTATTGTTCTTCTTTGAACTCAGTGTAAATAATGTTATTTAAGGCTGTTTGAAGATGTTTCAAGTAGATCAAATAGGCCCTAAATGCATCTTTCTCATTGACATACAGAAAACTGTATGACAGTGCCATTGGTAAGTTTGTATACCCCTTCAGTTTTTCCACATTTTGATGTGTTACAGTATAGACTTAATTTTTAATTTATATTTATTTTTGTTGCCACTAATCTACACACTATACCCCATAATGACAACGCAAAAACCTGTTTATAGATATTTTTGCCAATTTATAGAAAAAAAACTGAAATATCTCATTAAATATTATCTCATTAAAACTAATATTACAGATATAGCCTACATTAGGCAAAATAGATCACAAGTTAATGGTCAGTAATGAATGATGAAATGTAATACATGAAATGTATTACAATGTCATTGAATGACATACGCCTTAGCTTACAGTATGTAGGGTATGTACTGCATTTTACTGTACAGTATACTATTTCAATTCAGTATTCTTGTTTTTTTATTTTAAATATTTTATCCATCCCTTGTTTATAACAAATGTGAAGACATTGGAAACCTTCTATTTTTGATTGTCAGTGTTTACAGAGAGACAGATAAACCTATTGGTTCAACATTTAGCAGAGATCATCTGTGCACATAGGGCAAGGAAATACCTAACAAAATACTTAGCTGTTCTACACTCTTACAAAAGTTCTAATGATGAACTTAATACATATAGGTCCAAGTCAGTAAATTCTGTGAGTGCGAAGTGAACATATGCAATTTTATTAAGATAAATTTTGCATAGGTTTTGTATTTTGATTTAGAGGACCAATGTAGCTTTCATGAAAAAATAATGGAAAAATATTTGCTATGACAATGAAAGTGCCCTTAGTGTTACTGTGCATAAAAGCAGATTCTGCAAAAGTTTTCCATAAAATGTGGAAGAAACAAAAGTTTTTTAAGAGTCAGAACAATAGAGATGAACATATTGCTCTCGATTTCGATTTACATGGCGTAGTTCACATTGCGTACTGGTTGGCTATTCTACTGTCATTGTTTTCTGAAGAAATGAACCAGTCATGGAGTGATTTTAGTAATTGTTTTCATTATAGGTACTGTACTGCTAGACTAAAACTTCACTGACTACAAGCCTCAGTAGCTACATTACAGTAAGCCTAAAGTAAAACTGTTTATTGTTATTTTGCGATGGACGAACTGCAACCACAACGAACATATTGTTCTCGATTTCGATTTGCATAGCGTAGGTCACAGAGCGTAGTGGTTCGCTATTCAACTGTCATTGTTTTCATTATAGGTAGGCTACTGTATAGCGATTAGCTATCATAGACAGCAGGGGTCGGCAAGTAAGTTTGGCATCGGGGCAATTTTTTTTATGCCACTAGATGGTGGCCCAGAACACAGTGAAAGGATAATTTAAGAAATTTATTGATGAAAAATGCAACTGTCTTTTGTAACTGCTTTGTCAGCTGTGGTTACCTTGTGGTTAAATCCTGTAGGACAGTCAGAAACAAAAAGCCACATTTGTGTGACGGTGTCCGGGTTTTGTGCTGGATTCATTAATACAGTACTACTGACATGTAGGCCTAACCCGGCAAGTGTCTTCATTCACCAACTTGCAACACAGACCACCTTTTTAAGACACACATATGTGGGAAATGCGTAATGGATAAAAAATTATTCAATAAATAAAAGAGGACTTGAATAAGCCCTGAGTCATGCTTTTAACGACCGGTTTTATTTCCTCTTTCCATATTGTGAATAATAAATTATCATTTTAATTTGCTTCAATGTTACACATCGGAGCCTAACTTGTAATAATTATTTGACGTAAACTACTTTTACTCTCAAAATTATTCCTTTGCATCCTCACGTACTACATTGCATTTTTTAATTGTTTGCGTGCTGGAGGTAAGCTACGCTATTATATTGTGTGAAGAGCTAAACATTTAAGCTAGCTGTATACACAAAATTGCACTATCAAAGAGTCTAAAGAGGAAAGCTGACAGCAAAAATAGGGCATTCAAAGATGAATGGAAAGACAACTATGCCTTCATCCTACCAAGTTTCATGAATGCAAAGCCAGTGCACTGAAGTTGTGGCTGTTTACAAAGAGTATAACATTATCCTGTTATTTTTTTCATACCACACATTTCCCGACTGTGATTTCAGAGGTGTCAAGCAAGCCACAATTGAATTCACTTCAGAACTTTTCAAAGTAAAAACTCTCAATTCAACTCCAAATAAAGCATTGTTGCAAAAAAACCTTCTTGCACTTTTATTTTGTAGGCAAATTCACTAAAGAGGAAGTGTTTAAGTGAGTAAATGTTGCTGTCATGACTGAGATCTATTTCAGCACCAACCGCTGTCAAAATAATCATGCCGCGGGCCAGATATTATTGCTGGCGGGCCAGTTTGTTTCGAGGGCCGTCTTTTGCCGAACCCTGATCTACACTGATCCCTTTTTTGATTTAATGCATTGAATGTAGTGTAGCGACCCTATACTTGTTTGTTTGGATGTCAGCTAATAATGTAGGAAACTAGTTTTGAGAACCGTGGAATTTTGACTAATTGGTTTGACAATGCTTAAGTAAACAGACACCACATCTCTACCTATTTTGTTGAGGTTATCTAAAGAGATTTCACCCCATACTTCCTGAAGCACCATCCACAAGTCGGATTGAATTGATGGGCACTTCTTACGTACTGTACAGTCAAGCTGTTCCCACAGCAGCTCAATAGGGTTGAGATCCGGTGACTGCGCTGGCCACTCCATTATAGACAGAATACCAGCTGAATGTTTCTTCCATAAATAGTTCTTGCATAGTTTTTAGCTGTTCTTTTGGTCATTGTCCTGTTGTAGGAGGAAACTGGCTCTAATCAAGTGCCATCAATAGGGTTTGGCATGGCATTGCAAAATGGAGTGATAGCCTTCTTTCTTCAAAATCCCTTATACCCTGTACAAATCTTCCATTTCAACACCACCAAAGCACCCCCAGACCATCAAATTGCCTCCATCATGCTTGACAGATGGCATCAAGCACTCCTCCAGCATCTTTTCATTTGTTCTGCATCTCACGAATGTTCTTCTTTGTGATCCGAACACCTCAAACTTCCTCTGTCCAGTGTTTGTGTTCTTTTGGCCATCTTAATCTTTTCATTTTATTAGCCAGTCTGCAATATGACTCTCTCTTTGCAAATCTGCCTAGAAGGCCAGCATCCCGGAGTCGCCTCTTCACTGTTGACGTTGAGACTTGGTGTTTAGCGGGTACGATTTAATGAAGTTGCCAGTTGAGCTGTGAGGTGCCTGTTCCTCAAACTATACACTAATGTATTTGTCCTCTTGCTCAGCTGTGGACCAGGGCCTCCCACTCCTCTTTTTATTCTGGTTAGAGACAGTTTGTACTGTTCTGTGAAGGGAGTAGTACATAGTGTTGTACAAGATCTTCAGTTTCTTGGCAATTTCTCACATGGACTAGCCATCATTCCTCAGAACAAGAATAGACTGACGAGTTCCAGAAGAACATTCTTTGTTTCTGGCCATTTTGAGCCTGTAATTGAACCCACAATTGCTGATTCTCCAGATACAGATATAGCTTGCTTTTGATATTGTTCAACAAAGATTTCATCAGCTGAAACTTGTTCTAAACGCTGATAAAACAAAATACATGTTTTCAAACTCAAAGAAAAAATGGATAGATCTTCCATTTTTTACTACATTGCATGGTAATGTAATTGAGTCTCTATCCGTATACAAATATTTTGGGATTTTAATTGATGACACCCTCTCCTTTAAGACACATATTTTACACTTGGTAAAAAAAAACTGAGATTAAAGTTGGGTTTTTATTTCAGAAATAGGTCCTGTTTTTCTTATGAGGCAAGAAAGCGCCTGGTGTATGCTACCTTTCTGCCTGTATTAGATTATGGTGATGTATTGTACATGCATGCCTCTATGCTTCTATGTGCTTGATACTGTATACCATGGGGCTTTGAGGTTTGTTACAAACTCTAAATCACTCACCCATCACTGTAGCCTATATGCGAGAGTGGGCTGGCCATCACTAGCTCTACACAGATTATCCCATTGGTATATTTTTATTTAAAAGGCCATTCTTGAAAAGTTCCCAGTTTATTTATTTACATTGTCCAACAGACTAATGATAAATATTGCTTGCGCTCTCATAACTGTATTTTGTTGACGGTTCCTAGGACACGTACTGAAGTAGGGAAAAAAGGAAGGCCAGCTTTTTTGCTTCTTTAATCATGATTTTTGCTTCTTTAATCAACAAAAGTGTTGCAATGTCACATTGTGTTTGCAAACGGGTCTTCTAATGATCAGTTAGCCTTTTAAAATGATGAACTTGGATTAGCAAACACAACGTGACATTGGAACACAGGAGTGATGGTTGCTGTCAATGGGCCTCTGTGCGCCTATGAAGATATTCCATACAAAATCAGCCGTTTCCAGCTACAATAGTAATTTACAACATTAAGAATTTACACTGTATTTCTGATCAATTTGATGTTATTTTAATTGACAAAACAAATGCTATTCTTTCAAAAACAAGGACATTTCCAAGCGAACCCAAACTTTAGAACGGTAGCCGTATCATGGGGAATACGCCTGATCTGTCTGAATTTGTCTGCGGTAAGATTGTTGGCGCCAGATGTGGTGGTTCCAGCACCTCAGAAACAGTTGAGCTCTTGGGATTTTCTTTCTAGTTGATAGAGAGTGGTGCAAAAACACAAAAAACATCCAGTGAGCTGCAGTTCTGTGGGGAGAGGAGAATAGCCAGACTCATTCAAGCCGACAGAAAGGCCACAAATACTCAAATAACCACTCTTTACAGAACAGCACCCTGGATGCACAAAGTGTCGTACCTTGAAGCTGATGGGGTACAGCAGCAGAAGACCATGCTGCGTTCCACTCCTGTCAACTAAGAACAGGAAGATGAGGCTACAGTGGGAATGTGATCACCAAAATTGACAACTAAAGATTGGAACAATGTCACCTTGTCTTACTCATCTCGATTTCTTCTGCAACATGCAGATGGTAGCGTCGGAATTTGGTGTAAACTACAAGAATAAATGGATCTGTCCTGCCTTGTGTTGACGGTACAGGCTAGTGGTGGTGGTGTTATCATAATATGGGGATTTTCTTTTCCTGGGAAACATTTGCCCCAATTAATTATTGCCAATTAAGCATCATTTGAATGACATAGCATACCTAAGCATTGTAGTGGACCATGTACATCCCTTTATGGCCACAGTGTACCCGTTTTCAAATGGATTCTATCCAAACAACCAAACCAGAAACAACCAAACCAAAACTTTGTTGAATTCATGTTGCGAGTAATTTAGACTGTTAAGGAAACAAAAGGGGTGGGGGGGGCAAAGCTATTTTGGATTGGCAGTGTCAAAATATTACCCTGAGTGTTAACTGACAACACTAAAAAGGCTCCTTAGTATATGGGTTAATATAGTCACAACATAATTTGTAATACTTGGCCTGCTAATGACACAACAAAGCTAGAATGTACACATAACTAACACAGAGATAGTTAAGGTGTGTACACTGTTTATTTAAAAAGTGTTGATTTAACCCCTTTTTATGGGGAACCTATATAGGAAAGCGTTGAAACTCAAGAGTGTTGAATCCCCAAGTTTCTGTTTTTGTTGCTGTTTAACAATTTTATAAAGTATTTTATGAAGTTGGCTTTAACTTGCCAACTAGAATCCCAATCTCCCAACCTGATAATTACCTACAAAGGTCATTTCAAGACATTTGTATCAATCAAGTTAGAGTGCTTAGTCTAACAATCTAGCATGCCAGCTCACCATCTTACTAGACTTCAGAAAAGTAAGCAATTAATTAATGCAATTTCAATATTTCACCCAGATTTTAGCAGAGATGTAGAGAATCATTTTTATTTAATTTAAATATAATAAATATATCATAAAGATAAATACAGCTCAATGGATATTATTACACACCCAGAAATATGCTTTATTTATTATTATTCTAATAGAATTAGGTGTTTGAACAATCCAATCCAATCCTCACACATACAGCCATTAATGCATTGTTTCCCTTGATAAGTATCCCCTTTAAGGTGAAAAAGTCTGAGATAGCATGTGCATTCTGTGGGATCTTAACACCTTCATAAACGTGAAACAGCTTTTATAAAACCCTTAGAATAATCAAATGCAGCAATGACTTGGTTTTCTAAATGTCATCAACAGTGCTTATCTTAGCGTACTTCACACACCTAAAAAAAAACACTAGTTGGCCTTCATTGCAAGTTAATTGCAAATGGCCTTAATAAGATAGAGGATTAAGAGCAGCCTACTGGATGTATTCGGACATAATGCAGTTAAAGATATTTCCGCTAGATGGCGTATTAGACCACAAAATCATCTCTCAAACAATTTGAGCGGATAACAGAAGGAATACATAAACACTTGTAGACTATACATGCTTGAAATTGGGCCTACTAAACAAACACTAAAATAAAATCTGTACGCCTAGCTTACTCGTAGAGTTCTATAATGCGATTTCCCGAGACAAACTAGACTACACTCCAAAACAGCAATAGCCTCAGTCAGAATGCAACAAAAAACATAGGACAAAACTTAACATTGTTTACTTTACAAACAGCAATCCGTTGGATTGTTCTTGAGCTATCGCGCATATTATCTATCTGATATTTGGCGCCTTCCTTGATTACTAATACACCACTCCATCTAGGGATTCGTTGTATAATCCGTATTTTCATCCACGACTAGGAGGTTATTCGGTTTAAGAGATACCTTCATCAACAAGGCAGGGTATAGCTGAGCATAGGTTTCAAGTTTCCTATAAAGTCTTAATGAGTACAAACTATTTTCACAACACTGTCTGGTCGTAATTTTTGAGAAAATCAATTTACAGATAGTTTAAAAAGTTTTATCTTAATTGCGATCGTGTTTTATCTATTTGAACTTAAAATGCAGAGACATTCTATTCATAGAGTGCAGGAATAGGCTACTACAATATACCATGTGTGGGGTAGTCAATGTAGCCTAATCGTCTATTTCTTACAGTGACAATAGCCAACATGACTGAATTAACAACCCCTCACATTAACTAGCTAAATACATTTGGAAACTACATGATTATCTTCACTGACCCTTTTCTTGGTCCCTATTAGAAATTCAATCAGCATAATAATACCATTTTTTAAATAATGAACAAGAGGGTAGAGTTACATATATTCTTTCAGAAGCTGCGACGGGAATCGGCTACTTTTAAAACACCCACAAAACGACCATCACAATAGCGGAACGAGCAATCAACCAAGTCTATAAAAACATACCTTTACTGCCCAGTCGTAAAAGAGACCATTCAACAAGACATCTGGGATGTTTTGGACAACCCCCTTTTTAGCTTAATTACTTAAGCGATATTTTCCTGTTGCCTACTGTCCGACAGCTTCAGGACATCTCTTCAGCTTTGGAGCAAAAATATTAAATTATTGATGGTGGAAATTGCATGGTTGAGGTAATGGATTCCCATGGCTGCGCGGCGACTCCTTTGGAGAACGCTTAAAACACAAGTGCATGTGCTATAGCCTGCGCTGCGCCGCAACGTCACTACGCGATGAGAGACCTCTTGAGCTTGAAGTGACGACCGTATCCCTTGCAACTACATTAACTTACTACTACAATGACGTTGCAACATGTGACTTGCCGCTGGCTGACTGGCTGGCTCTAAAGTAGGTCTCACCATGCCATCTGTAAGCCTCTGGTCGAGATAGCCAACAAAAAGCTGGCTATGCGATAATGAATGGATTGCCCATGGATTTTTCCTCCGTCTTTCATTGACAGCAGATTTAAGATTTATTTAGCTGTACGGCTACTTTTCATAAAAATATAAGAATAACGCATTTGATTTTATGCTATGGGCTGCCCTTACGCACGACGTAATGCGGAGTGGCCAATAATACTGGTCATATAACACAATTTCCAAGGTGTACAACAAAAGGTGTACAGTTAGGGTTACTTGAGGACCAGAGTTGGTAACCACTGCAAGATTTGTGTTACATTAGTAATTCCATGAGTAGACTTCAATTAGTACTTAAATTATGAAATTGGGCAGAGTCACACATTCACTGCTGCATAATAATGTATTATTGGTTTATTTACTTATTTTACAACTGAGTATATCTTCTATATGGAATTGATTAAGAATACAGAATTGTTAAGACTATTAGAGGATACATTCAACTATTGCTTTTTAATATGGAGAAATTATCCCTATACAGACAAGAGAAAGTGACATCAATGTTATACTTTACTGTCCAAAGCCTATGAAATATTATTTCTAGCATAAGATTCCATTTAGGTATGCAATGTATTTTACTAACAAAATTCTGCAAAAAGGTTATAAGCAGATATAACCTCAGAGGCAATTTTCAAATCTGAGACAAATTACTATTTGAATAGGCTAGTTTAACAAATGTTTACTTAGATAATTTCACCCAACTGTTTATATTTAACCTATATCCAAAGATACTTAAAGTAAGGAATGCATGTTTAACTTGTGTGTGGGAATCCTTTTATGCAATCAAGCCAGCTCACAGAATAAAGCAACAGTATGGGTAAAGATTAGCACCATGGACAACACTCATGTCCACAAACCTAACATTTAGCATAGACATCACACCACCATAAAAACACTGCAATTTCAGCACCTAAAATTGCATCTGTTGTCAGAGGCAATGCATTGGGGAAAGCTTGCAAGTACAATATCTATTTTCAAGAAATTGTACAGAGCTGTACTTAATATCCCACTAGTTTTCAATAGGGCTTGTTGAACAAATTTGGCAAAAGATTTTGACTTAAGCATTCTGTGTATTGAGATACTAGACTTCTTTCGATAAGTCAAGTGATGATAGAAAAGTTTTAGGCTCAGTTCTGGGCTCATCCTTAGTCCTTATGTTGCACACATTACTTGACACAAAAAGTTCATTATCTGTGTGGCTTGGACCTCCTCCAATGAAAGATTTATTGTGATGTGTATGCTATGTGGCCATCATGATTATTCTCTTCACTAGTTAATGAGGTGGAGGGTTTTTACTTGGCATAGAGCAGTGTGGGAGTAGATGCTCACACCTGCTTGGTGATTCACTCCACTTCCAACACACTCAGGGACATGCCAAGATGAATATAGCCCTCCCTGAAGGATCCCAGTAGGCGAGGGCAAACTCTGGATGACAAAGAGTTGCATCAGCAATCGGTGAGCGACATGACTCCAAAAAAAAGCTTTCACACTGCACACAGAGGCTGTTCCAACAAGGTAATTCATAAATAAATCACCTGGCATCTCAATTGAAGATCAAAAACAACATGGTCCCTCTCATTTCTGTAAACACAGCACAATACAAGGTGGCATTCTAAGAGGTAGAAAATTAGAAAGACCCAGTGTCACCTAAGAGATATGTGTGAAGAGATTACTGTACAATTAATGTAGAACTTTAAAGGAACGTTTAGAAGAATGTTTGAAATAATGCGGATTGCAACTGAATTTCAAATTCATCAATAGGTCATCAATAGGTAAAGTAAAAAAGTGCTAGTCAATTCAAGCACCATGCTATGCTATACTATGTGCTGGTACTAATGATCAGACCCTACAGTATGATGCCCGAAGAAGGTCACACTGGGTGCATAATCAATGAGACACACTCACTTTTCAAACATAAAGAACTTGATGTTTCTGCTTTATGTTATATAGTTACAGTTATGTACAGTGAATCAAACTGGCTTTCCGCATGTTACTTTTGATAATAAAAGCTGATTACAAACAAGCACCAATACTTCAGAAACTAAAGGTCATCCTTCTTAAAGGGTTAACCTTGTCAAAAGTGTCACTGCTATGATCCTACTCCCCACCAAGAGTGATGGGAGATCATCAAGATTACCTTGTTTTGTATCTTTCATAACATAAAAATCATAAGACAGATTCAGTATATTCATGCTCCCCCCATTAAACAAAGTTTATACTGTCCATGTGGAAATGGAATTCCTAATGCCATAATGCTTAATTATGGCATTTAAATATTTAGTATATATAAACATCACTACCAAAGGTTGTGTTAGGGATATAATGTAAGGCTACTTGAGGGTACTATGAGGTTTTTTAAGCCCAGTGATATATTGACTTTTGTACTTTCTTTAAACTGTTGTTAGCAGTAGCATAAGTAACTAAACTAGACTACACACATTTTCATTCTTGTACACCATTTTCCAATTAACTGAAAATGTTGCACATTCTAACTTTCTATTTTTTTTTAAACAGTTGATTTTGAAAGTCCCTAAACAAATAATGTTTGTTTAGGGACTTTCAAAAAATCACTGCTATTCAAAAAACTTTTCAAGTGAGTGAATAACACTTGCAGCGATAACAAGATGCACACACAGCACCCTACTGTATACCTGCTCATCATTGAACAGATGCCCAAAACAACAATGACACAACAATCATTCATACATATTTTCACACCTTCTCTATGCCAACTGTGAAATAATGCTAACAAATCAACAATGTCAAGATAAATACTGTGCAATGAACAGTCACTTTAAGACCCTTTCAGAAGACAACTTAAGTAATCAGATGATAATAGAAGATGATAAAAAAATCAGATGATAAAAGGCCCAGTGACAGCATCTCTGATAAGCATATAAGGATATCTGTACCTGCACACTTCACAGTCTCCAGTTTAAAAGATTTACTATCCCACTATAGACATTTACCAGTGTTAATTTTTAACATTAGTCTGTCTCGTTCCCCACACTGTGATGGAACACCTAGTTGAGATAACATACATAACAAGGTAATCAGGAATATCCCATCTTTAAAGTGACATATATGATTACTGGTAAAGCGCAGATTACCTAACGTGACCCTAAAGCATGCAAGAAATTCTACTTAGAGGAGCAGCTTCAGCTCAGGTCATCTCAGTTCAACTCTCTTGCTTTCTCTCTCTCTCTCACACACACACACGCACACACACGCGCACACACATGCACACGCACACACACCACCACAAAAAGGCACAGTTTCATACATTTGGTCTGCAGCCTCAACTTAAACAAATAAAATTTTCAGACATACAAATATGCTTGCCAGAAAGTCTTATTTCAGCACAACACCGAAATACTTATGAACTATCAACTTTATATCAATATGAAAAGATGAAATCTTAAAACCCCATTCCATATTCAAACATGCAATGCCAGGATTTGTGAAAACAACTCTAACATTAAGTGATGCAAACAAAGACAGGAATTGCTGTACAGTCGTGCATGCAAACTCTAAGTGCACAAACTGTAAAAAATATATAAACATATATCTTAGCACATTATAGTGCAACCCCACTCATTTACTTAATTACACAATTATGTAAGAAGGGAATTGATTTCACTGTAAGTTTAAGAAATAACTATTTCCTGCTAAAACACACATGCACACATACACACAGACAAAACACACACTGATATAACTGAACGAATTGTCCTGCAGTGGCGTCATCCCGATCAGAGTCAATCTGGTTAGTTAAAATTACAGCAAAGTATTACTTAGAGAACCTACAATAACGTGTTGGAATCTTGTATTCCCATGACTTAAATCCGTCTCGGCATCATCAAACAGATAGCTAGAGTGTAAAGATTCAATCCACCAGAACTCTATGATTACATGTTTCCTAGATGGATGGATTTGCTGATGATGAAGATGATGACGCCGCGGCACCGATCATATTATTTTAATCAACGGAATATTATTATGATCGTAATCATTATTAACCTGTTTCTCTTTCTTTTGTCGCTAAATGTACTCTTACGGAAATGTTATAACATCCCATATTTAATTACGCACGAAAAGGATGAAAAGCAGATTATTTGGTGAAAACGTTGTGTTGACACTCAAGAGATTAAAATGGAGTTTTATTCACTATTACTTTAGATGGTTCTCTAGAATATAATAAAATAGTTCCGAGAGCTATAGCTATACAACATGTCTACAGCGCTCACCTTTTAATAAAAGTTCATGAAAGGTTGACTCGAAAAACGAAACACCTTTTTTAATGAAAGCAAACTAGAAATATCTTAAAACGCCCCTGCGTGACTCATCTATGAAGAATGAAACACGCATATTCTGTGAAATATGATGCCACAATTGCACTTAATGTTATTTGGAATGAAACCTACCATCCTCAGATTTGTTATTGACGCCCACAACAACTCTGCAGTGCTAAGAGTGTGGAGGGGGGGCTGGAGAGGGAGATTCTCAGTAAGATAACACAACCCCATTTATGGACTGATCCGATGACGTACATTGCAGAAAGTTCTATAAAAAAACCTTCATACATACAAAGTGTGTCGTGCCACCCCACAGACCCCCCTCCCCCTTCCCCGCCTCCGCTCTTCCCTCCCCCGCACGCCTACACCCACACCATAAACCCACGTCTCGCTAGACTTTTCTGAAGAATATATAATAATCCTGTGTTAATTTTTTTTATTGAAACATGATTAAATTTAGAAATTTAACAGATAACCTATTAGAAACTAAATATAACAGAAAGCTCATATCTTATTGACGCAGTTCTACTCATTCATAAACCTAATTCACAACAAATTAAACAAAAGCATTTTAGGCGATCGATTCGTAATTATACTTTTATTACTAGGCATATTAATTATTTTTATTGATCATATTAACATGATTCATTTTGGTCTTACTGATATTTGTTACAGCACACAACGCAATCATTACGGGTTATATAGTCTAATGCTTTCATATAGTGTAGTCAATAGCCTAGGAATTTCGTTAAATTATTAAATCAGTTCTTTAATTAAATAGTGAGTAAAAAGCACTGTGTTTTTAATAGCCTCGTTTAGTTCCTATTTGGTAAGATTTTCTTTTTCATTTAGGCTAAGCCTGCCATTTAAAACACAACCTATTACTCAGATGTTGTATTAATGAGAATAAGCACAATAATGTATTGAAATGTAACCACCCTGAAGCCTCTTGATTAAAACAAGGCTCCGAGCGCTTGTGGGCGTTGATCTTATGGTTTTCTTGCAGCTGTTTGCCATTCAGTAGCATTGTCCTGAAATCAGAATCTTCGGAACGAAGCAGTATGAAGAGAATAAATACAGACAATATCCACAGTTTCTTCGCTTTCACGCTAGACACATTTAATCGTCTGTAAAATCAAAAAAATGTATAAGCGGACTAATCAATTTGTGTATGATAGCAATCGTGTATGCCTGGTTTTCTATTGTCTTAAAAACACACTGCTTTCGGTCAAGTGCTTATCAAGGCATCTTATCTCGCTCCATCTTTAGACAGCCATAACATCTGTCAATAGGCAGTTTGACCACGCCTATCTTTCTTGCAGTTTTAATCTCAAATATTCTGAGCTGATTTCTCTTTAATGGTTTTGCAACTAATATTTGTTAAAGAATCATTGTCTAATAATTTAGGTTTTTGCCATTTTATTGGAACCGTGGAAGTTGTCCCCGACAGGTCGAATCTGAGCAAAACCGACCTGCGCGCGGACAAAGGGGGGTAGGTGATGCTAGTGCTATAGTGGAAGCGCAGTATGAATGAAACCAAGGAGCGGCCGTAGTAAAGACTCAAGTGATTTGATCGCGATGACGGAGGCTGGTAGAAGGCTATTTTTGCAGCTTATAGTCGGGAGGGATACAAAGAGATATTTGATATAGATGATGATGAAGATAAATATAGACAGACAGACGAAAGATGGTTGATGATAGATAGATAGATAGATAGATAGATAGATAGATAGATAGATAGATAGATAGATAGATAGATAGATAGATAGATAGATAGAGAATTACTGATAATGTAGACGATGTTGAAGGCTAATATTTTATTTAGGACGTGCACCATTATTCGGCTTAATGCCGCGTAGTGATTCATGTATTGCGCATTCCAAAGTTCCATTTCGATTGGGAGACGTGATCCTTTAGCTTAAATTGTGTTGCAGGAACTGTTTAAGAAACATATCTCAGTCATTCTAAAGATGATTGTTTATGAAAGAGTTGTAATACGCTTCCCTTCATGTATATCATTGTTAAATCGCTCTAACTGAGAGCGTTTGTTTGATTACTACAATAAAACTTGAATATATAACGATTGCTTTGCGTGTCTGACATAAAAAGCTCCAACGTTAATAGTGATGAGAAACATTGTAATATTTGCAAGCTGATTCATACGTCGATAAACAGTTCTATTAAATATTTTATATGAATTGATGAGATGAAATATGAAAACTTACTGATGACATGAGGCATGCTCCACAAATCCATACACTGACTGTTACTTATCAAAATAGTAATGCAAGTTTGCAAAGGATTAGCTGTTTGCTAGGCTACCGATAGGATATGATGTCTCGAAAATCCAAAGCAGCTACAATACCATGAATGTGCCAGTTTGAAAACAGAAAACAATATAGGCGACAATTACATGGATGGCAAATGAAGAGCAGTGAATCAGAATGGTGGAAACGCTTACCTTTTTAAGGGCTGACAACCACTATCAGTGGTTAGATCTCCAAAACCAAGACTTGCATTTTCCAAAGTTAATGCCGTATACCAATACTGGTGCTTGAAAAGAACGCACGCCCTATACAGCGGCTATAAGATTTCAACTTTCACATGCTCTTAAGTGATGAGACAAATCTCCAAGTGCAAGCCCTTTATTGATACGCGTTTTTTTCCTGTTTTCCGTAATAGATCACTGGGCTCCCTCAGCATACGCTTAGCAAAAGTTGGGGGGAAAAAAATCCTCAGCTTTGGTAAAGCACCAGAAAAACAGAGTTGATGTCCACTTCGTGTTTTAGTCCATGCAA
This sequence comes from Esox masquinongy, assembly GCA_016801175.1. NCBI lineage: Eukaryota > Metazoa > Chordata > Actinopteri > Esociformes > Esocidae > Esox > Esox masquinongy. The sequence continues at coordinate 21,279 of JACXGI010006304.1, read as the reverse complement.
CGACTCCGGTGCCTCTGTCCAACGTGCTGAAAGCATAACACAGCGAGGGTAACTAAAGAGGCAAAAAAAATCTATAGTTTTGTTAAGTGCCACTTGATACTGCTTTACTCTACTGCTTCCCCACGCCTTGTCACGTGAATGTTTCTTCCCAAGCCCGTCCTGTTAATATTTGATCACATGTTGGCCGGACGTTAAGAAAAGCAGCACTTAAACCAAAAAGATGTAGTCACCACAAAGGCTCAAACACCATCTTCAAATTACTGTACACCTAACAATGCTGCTCCTGCTGCGTTACTGTCGAAGATCCACACATGTTGCTTTTTCACTGGCACCGCACAAAAATTCAATGCATACCATAAAACACTGGCTGACAGTATATAACCTTAAAGCCCTCAGACAATACCGCAAACTCGCGCGTTGCACGCAGAGATGATACAAATATCCCCATACATCTACAATGTAGCCTACCTACATTTCCTGAGCATAGAAAAGTATTGAAATATTTTTACGAAAGCTTGCCAATAAGCTACATATACACTACTCTCTGCTGAGAGTTTCTTAAGTAGTCCACAGAGTCCACATTTCCAGCTGTGTAGCATATATTAACACCAGTACAAAATCGAAAGCATTACTACCTATCTATTTCTTGGTAATCATTGCTTCTACGACTGTGTTTCATTGTTACTTACCATTTTCCCCTACGCTGTCCTGGAGATAGAAGTGTCTTAATATCCACTCACTCCAACAGATGCTGGTAGGTAATGTGTCTTGTTTGAAGTCATCATATGAGAACTTCTGCTGTGCTCAGTAGATCGCCCACCACTTCAGTGACTTATGAATCTAATAACCCTTTGCAATATCCGCGTGCTTAAACTCTCTTACACCTTGGTGGTTCTGCATTTAAGGACAAACAAACAACCGCGATTTTCACAAAAGCATGTAGCCCATGGATAGATAAACGCAATATCCTCTCGCTGGCAACGCCAATAGGTATTACGTGACTGAAATACACAAAGGCAGTCAAGTTTATGAAGGACCTCTCGATTAATTAAATCTACATTATTTTGATTATGTTTGCACAATAACGTCGAGTCCTCCAACAGAAGTACTGTATACAACATAACAATTAAGTAACCTGGGCTACATCTGTTGCGATCTATCTTTTGTCTTATCTTCTGGCCATATCATGCACACCCACCCAACACAACTTACTTCGATTTTAACTAAGAGATAACTGGCTAAACATCAAACGCTCAGTCTTTTGGCGTCCCTCGGTTGTGAGATCAAGTAGCCTACTTACGGAACTTGTTGCTGCTTAAAAGCATACTGTCTTTGAGGGCTAAACAGAACCAGACTCATACTTACATTTACAATATAGATTCCTGTCAGGCCTATGTGCTTCGTTTTCAAATACCTGGAGAAATCCGAAGTGAAATCCACGTCTTCTAGTAGGCTATTTACTAAACGTCTAGTGATGGTTAGATGTTTTGTTATAGGCCTAGACCTCAGTAGTTTAAACCGTATCTTTAACGTTTCAGTCAATAATAAAGAATTCTAAGTTACCAAGCGATATCTGTTTTCAGAGAAATTCCATCAGTTGCTCGACGACTAGTCAGCCATTTAATTGTTATGCAGTGACGAATCGCTATGCTTGCACGTGTACCACAAATGTACTGGAAAGTAACATGAGTAATAAGGTGATATTTGCCTGTCTCTGAGCCATGATTCGAACTATCAACGGAGTTGTAATAAGTGAAACAGAACGGTCTTAATGACTTTCAGCACATTGGAAATACTGTAGGATTGGTTAAGTATTTCCCTCTCATACGCACAAGCACGCACCATGGGTGCGGGTATGTAGGCGACGTGGACGCGCACATGCACAAAACTGTCGAACTAATTAGTAAAACAGTGCTTAATGTAACATATTGCTCAATCGGATGGCAGTACTCGAGAACACGATGCCACTGACACGTTTATTTGGTAACCCGCCTCCCGTAATTCTGATTCTGTATACCTATTTTAGAAGAACAACATTCAGAGTACTGAGAGATAAAATTTCCTTCCCTGCAGGTAAACGCAGATCATTATCTGAAAACTCCAACAACCCTTTTGTAACGGGGGTGGGGTGGGGTGGGGGGGTATGGACGTCAATAGGGTTGTGCAGACTATAAATTCCCGGAAATCAACTTCATCACATCCTAAACCTAATCCATGGAAAATGCATATGTTTTCGTTACATAGCTCATCACATGTTCAATAAAAGTGATGTAGTTTCCCTAATTGTTCAACACTAGAAAAAACGTACATCACGCAAACAGCATGTCTTCCTACATTGCATGGATGCTACATTTTAATTGCCACATATTTTATGTTTTCACTCCTGCTAAATCCTTAAAGCAAGAATCCTTAATCGAAACATAAACAAAGTGTTATCACTACTCTGTTTTGGTAAAAAGCTGAGGGATCGCTAAGACAAATGTATCCAGTTTCAAATTCCCTAACATTGCTCATAAAAAGCACTACAGTATACTGTAGTACTTACTATGGAATTCTATAGTTTTCTTAGTCATTTTTTGGTCATGAGTAGTATTATCTATAACACTTTGTGGTATATTGTAAATGACTATAATCCACACTGCTTCGCAGTGCTTTGCTAATGTTCTATTTTCTATTAGCAAAAGCCCATTCCCTTCATCTTATCAAAATTTGTGCCACCCATGAGTGAGAAATATACATACCAAGTGTATACCTTCTATAGTTTCTTACAGATTACTGAAGATCACTCAGAATGGAACCATTCAGCTGAATACTATCTATTTTCAGGGCAAACTGTGGATAAACCACACATTATTAGATCACAACGTTTCTTGGTTTGATTGGCAGTTGCCCACCCACATAGACAAAGCCTAGCTCTCTAGAAGGTGGTACATTAGAATGTACTTTGCCCGTCACTTTTCTGTCTTCTACCGTCATCCTACTCTCATTCCTCCTTAGTCTGCCTCACAACATGGCAACTTGACTTCTACTTGTTATGTTAACGCTTCCTCTGCTCCCACAGCTTTCACAGACTCTGCCACTGACTCATGCTCGCCCCTTTTCCACTATCCATGCCCTCCCCCGCACCCTGCACCATAATATCATATGGCTCACTCCGAGGTCACCAATCGATCACTTGATTCCTTGACTACATATTAGTTGGCATGGCATTCTCCCCTATGTCCTACCCCACAATATCAGTCACCTCAATAAAGAACAGAACTATTCCCTTTACAAAATGTAATTAGATTTACCAAGACTAATACAATTAAAATGTACTCATTCCTGCATCAGGACAATGTATAATACATTATTGTTTCAAACAAAACCTAGACCTTACGTATTAGCAATGTTGAAACTAAAGTCCCAAAATAGGCTAATATAAAAATCAGTATTCACAAAAAAACATTGAAACATTGGATGCAACTTGTCAGTGTAAGTTAACAGATTGATTTGAGGAATGTTAAATTCCTGAATCCTCAAATGTAGCTACTCTTGTGACGGGAAAGACTCAGTACTGAAACTGGCTTATGCATTTTCAACACCTGGCCCGCTAATTTAGCAAAATAATGATAATTCTGTGTACAACCTCTGTTTAGAGCTGCCCAGTGTGATAAGTATAGACCATTTCTGCAGTTATAAAATTAATTATATATCATACATATATTTATATAAAATGTTTTTAATTTACTTACATGCTAATAAAATATTAATAGCATTTAAATTAAAAACACTACTTGTATTAAAATACAGTATCTAGTTTACCTATTTTTACCCTATTTTGATAATTATATTGGTAAATCATCATTGGTAGATTTCACTGGTCATTCAGTAACATTGAATGATTGGTAGAACATCATTGCTAGAATTCAGTAACTTCTTGCTAGTTTGTAAGATAATTGTAAGTTAATTTCCTAAATCTGTTCCCTTATGCATCATGCATGAAATACATACCTTAGCTTGTTTATGTTTAGCTAATTCATTTAAAATATATTTACTTATAACAATTACATATTTTCTAGATCATCCAGCATTCTTGTTTACATGTGTTAATTACAATTGGGCATAGCCTGGTCTCTGAAAACATTACTAAATGTGAAGTACCAGCCTAAATTATATATGTCCATCAGCTTATCCTTTCGCTGCTTGTAATGACAAGTATTAGGGGTGGATGGGTCGAAAGGGGGCTGTGTATCATTACTCTTTCTCAGTCTTTCTTCCATAAATATTGATAATGAGCATCTTACGTCATGAGTTACTATACCTGTGGTTAAAAATAGCGTTCATACTTATGTTGTGGTATCTCTAACACTCAGATCCCAGACCATCTCTTTAACTTCTCTCCCAATGTCTCTGTCTACATCATTAGCATGACACTGAAACTGTCTAAATTCCTTTTTATCTCTTCAACCTCTTTTCCCATGTCTGTCTACATCACTAGAATGACAGTGGAACTGGCTCACTCCTTTTTTATTTACCCTACAAGAGTCAAATACACAGAAAGAGTAAAGCTTTTCCTGTCAAAAAGTAAGAAAAAGTGAACTAAAATTGTGGTTTTGTAACATCAAAACCTGCTCATATGTCACTGCCCTTTAGGAAAAGAAGACTGCTAAACACTATGTAACTTCTCATCCAGGTAAGCAGTACTCTTAGTAACTATTCTCTATCATGTTGCACTGCAAAATCAGAATCAATATGTTTATCAGATTACATTCTGTTCCGTTACATCTTCTTGCTCTAGCCATATTATGTTGGCCCAATGTGTGACATTAAGTACCTGGCCTTCATAGCCAAAACCCCAGGGGTAACCAAAGGGGTAGGTGTTAAAAATAAAAATGTAATACAAATCTCAACTGGTTTGCGCGTTCAGGCAGTCAGTCAGTCAGTCAGTCAACAAACTTATGCTTTATTGTTTCTTGATCATTTTACTTGTTTTCACTTGATGTGTGTGTTTGTTTATGGCTCTGTTAGGGACTGTTGCACGTTGGCAGCTCTGGGCTTCCCATAAATCATGCTTTTCCTGTTTGCCACAGATAAATCATACTCTGTCCAGTTTTCCTGAGCTCATCACTAAATGGCAACATTTTTAAACTCACAGTGTGTATCAAAACAAAGTAAATATGCATATTGCTATTATGTTTTTCACAAATGTGTAAAACTGCTTGCTCTCTCCCCTTGCTGAATATGAGAATGAATACATCTATCACAAGGATTAGAATTTCCCATACTAAAAACAGATAGTCTATGGAGAGATGCAATGATGGTATTGCTCAATCCAAAAGCAATAGTACATCAGCGTACATTTGAATAAGTATATTTGCATATTCTTCCTTATCCAGGCCAAAGGCATTACAGGCTTCCGAGGAGTGCTGACCTGATGATTTGCATGTATGACTACATTGACAACCCCCACAGTCCATTACATTAATAGGAAAATAGAGTGTAAGAAATGATAGTAGTCAGGTCATCAGAGACTGTCTTTACATGAATAATACTCATGTAAGTTTCAGCTTGGGGCCAGATGTTCAAGTTCAAAGGTAACCACTCCCATTACCAATAAATGACAGGGAAATACTGGTTATGTCATTCCTCGTTTCACACCCAACTTTCAAACCCCAAAAAGCTATCTGTTACGCCATCTTACACCCTCACTCTATTCACTGGAGTGGGACTAATAGATAATTCAGTCTATGCTATGGAAAATCCGTTTCAGGATTATGATCGGTTGGGTTCCATTCAATAAGGGCAGCTAAGGAAATACATTTATTCAAGCATAAAGTCAGAACAAAGCTGTCATTCAACACACAATTACAGTGTTATGGCCCTGTGTAAATCTAAAACGTATCAGACTCCATGAAGATTTTTTACATTATTATATTTCCAACCTACCCAAGGAAATTATCAGACCCATTCAGCCACCTTGTTTCCATTCATTGAACTTACAAATAAATCATTTTGAACCTGTCAACATATTTTCTTTGTTTCAATAGAACAAGCAATTTGGTATTGATGTTGAATATCACTGAGGCAGAAAATGTGTTTCACAGCTCAAAATCCTTTTTAATTCAGCAGGTGTAAAGATAAATACCACTGTAGGATAGGTAATAAAGGATCAACACAGGGCTAATGTGTTTTTAATGTGATACTCCTGTATCAATACTCAACAATTCCTAACATGTTGCTACACTTTAACCAACAACCCACCCCATCAAGAAAGTCCCAAAAAGTGATTCATTACTCTTAAGGAACAGACAGTAGGCACAAAGGTTTAAAGATAATGTTCATCTTAAAGTGAATAAAGGCTTTCAAGTGAAAGGTAAGGAATTGTTTAGGATAATATGGAGTGGAATTTCTCCTGCATTTGTCTTCAAGGGATATCCCAGACGTTTCTCTATACATCAAAGGGCCGCTGCAAATGAAAGCACACTTGACAAGGGCGAACAAACTGCCTCCATTGTACATTCTACCAGTCAAATGCAGGGACACAAAGCCTTGGATGTAATACATTGAAAAGAAGACTTACCATTCAGATGACATGCTTTGCTATAGAAGTCTGCTGTGCGCTTTGTCTTCCCTGACCAGAAAAGATATATAATATCACAGCATCAAAAACTTTTCAGTCTCTTTTACTACCTGTTAAAGACTCTCATTACAACCCATCCCCCCAAACCCCCCTTACACCCCCCTTACATAAAACACATTATTTTAAATGTTTAATTTTTGTTTAAACATATAAAAATAATAAATTTTTAAGTTAATTTGATGCAGCCAGATAAGGCTCAGAATGTTGTGGACAATTATATCCTTGTGCCAAAAAACAGATTCAGGTTTTAACTACTTTTAGCAAAGAGAGGCCCTCTTCTGGTCCTTTGACTTTCATTAGAATTCTTCAACATTCTAATGGTTGTTTTAAAACTTCCAGACTTAAAGATACAGCTATACATATAAACACATTCTTTTAAAGTTTTACAAAAACTGCTAGTCTGACCACTTCCTCAGCCCGTAAGACAAAACCTTTGAGCATGTGAAATATCTCTATGTAACTATCCTGACATAAATACAGTATCTTAAAGAGTGTCTGCCTTCCTGTTTCACTGATGTCTCCTGCTGTTCCGGTTGTTGTTGTTTTCTTTCTGAATATTGGATATAATGTTTGTATGGTCACCTTTTAGGCAGAAATCTTTACACCAATGTTTGCAACATATGCATTTTATACAGACAACGGATGTTACCCTAGTGTTGGCTAACATTTGTTGGCTTGCCAATAGTATGCATTATTATACCATTTGGTATTTAACTTTTAAGTTCACAAGCCAGCTATGCAAGAATAAAGAATCTATGATCGGCTAATGCTAGTGCAGAAATGGTAACATTATGTTTAGAACCTTGTTTTTTTTCTGCAAATTTCTACTTCTACTAGGTAACAAGTCACTGCCTTAATAACTACTTCTTATTTTCTGGGCATGAATGACATTTGCTTTTACACAGTTTTGTATTTAGGAAGAGAACACATGAAGGTACGCTTTTTGAATGCAAACAATATATAAAATTATTGTCCTTTGTGTAGGTGCATGGATTGACTCGGCTAATATAGTGACAGCATCATATTGGCTTTCATTCTTTGGGTAATAACATGTATGAACACAACAGACTGTGCGTTGCCCTATGTCTTCTCACGCTGCTGAGGTATGCAGTAACTTACATTATATACATTAAAGTCGTTTAACAGATGCTCTTATTCAGAGCAGCTTACAATAAATGCATTCCTCGTGGGTTACTTGACAGCAACACATTCTGGGGTGTGTTAATGCGCTTATGAAATGGATACCAACTTTTCATTTGTGATTTTTTGTTTTTAAATTAAAATGTTTTGCTAAATAAGACAGCATTAATGAAAACACCCTTTTGACTGTTGCCGTGTCACTACACCACATGGAACCAGAAGTCTCTATTATAGTGCCAGTAAGTTTTGTTCCGGGAGAAGCCTGCTTCATCAACAAAGATGCAGTTGTGAGGGTTCACAGCAGCTCAATTTTGAGTTTTGACCTTGTCCAGAGAATCTCTGATTTCCTCCTCTGCTTTGCTGTCTATCCTGCTCTATGTTGAAAGTCATTGCCAGCGTCCAATGTAATTATGGATGGTAATCAGGTACTGTATTTTACACTATTGTATTGTACATAGGCAATGCAATGGTATTTTGTGGCTCCGCTGTCAGCACTACACTACCAGAAGGACAACTCCACATTTTTTCAGTTTCAGCACATGCCTCTCGAAAGGTCTGTGTACGGTACTGCGCGTAGTGATAATAAAAGGTACAATAGAGAAGAAAATACCCTCAAATTTTATGCAAGTACTTTATATGAACATCACATATTTCATTTGAAACAAGACTTTGTAGAGGGACACTGATTATTGTACTGTACTCAGTCGATGTTAAATGTACTTAAAATTTTGAAAAAACAACTTTTGATCTGTTTTGTTTTTTGTGTTAAGACTTAAGAATCATCACATACTTGTGTAAATAGTAAAAAGTTAAGCGTACTGTCCTCAGCACTTGAATATGACTTAACATCAAATATATGTACATATTTTTTTACATAGTGGTTACACAATCAGTTGTAATGGATATTACTATGCAGCAAACCCTAACTTCCTCACAATCTGGGACAGCTGATCAGAAACAAGTTGACGAACTAGTTGATGGATGCAAACTATGTGCTCCTTGAAAAACCTGAGATCTACAGTAGACTCACACCATATAATCCCTGGCGGAAAATCGAGTTCTGTCTGTCATAGGAGATAGTTTGTAGATAACTGACTCTCTTTTTAGGACTTGCCCAAAAGATGTGCCAAGCTTGAGCTGATGAAGAAAGACCAATTCCATCCTAGCTGGAGTGGTGCTATTCTTTTATATAGGAACAAATACAGGAACCTAACTCATGAAGCCACACTATGGATGCACGTAAGGCCTGGCCTGTTAGCCGGCCTGCTAGTTTAATGGATTCTCTCGCTAACATAGCCAATGTAGTCAGCCTAATTCTCCATTGAGAATGTGACTCAGTAGGTAACACTTTAGAATAATGGTACCATCTGTAAAGGGTTTATAAAGCCTTTATATTGATGCTATTAATGGTTATTTAAGCATTTGATATTGCATTAAAAAAAAAATCATAAAAAGCGAAAATACAATGCTGAAAAAGTGTGATATCTGGTTAGTTCTTGTCAAATATTTATTGAGCCAATGTTTAGCTCCGGTTGTTAAGCACTTATAAAGTATTTACAACTGCTTCTATGATAAATGCTTATGCACTTGATAGTGAATGGTTGCAGTGGGAGCACATAGTTCAATACAAATAATTTAATATTATCGGTAACTATATTATTAATATCTCGACACACTTCTCTTCAATAATCCATATTCAATATATGCTCTAATGTTAATGGTAACTTTACATAAAGTTGTGCTTATAAGTTTGCATACCCTGGCAGAAATTTTGAAATTTTGGCATTGATGTTGAAAATATGACAGATCATGCAAAAAAACTGTCTTTTATTTAAGGATAGTGATCATATGAAGCCATCTATTATCACATAGTTGTTTGGCTCTTTTTTTAAATCACAATGATAACAGAAATCACCCAAATGGCTCTGACCAAAAGTTTACATACCCTTGAATGTTTGGCCTGGTTACAGACACACAAGGTGACACACACAGGTGAAAATGGCAATTAAAGGTGAATTTCCTACACCTGTGGCTTTTTAAATTGCAATTAGTGTCTGTGTATAAACAGTCAATGAGTTTTTTTAGCTCTCACATGGATGCACTGACCAGGCTAGATACTGAGCCATGGGGAGCAGAAAAGAACTGTCAAAAGACCTGCGTAACAAGGTAATGGAACTTTATAAAGTTGAATATGAATCCCATATGAAATAAAATACATGTTTTGTCTGCTCACTTCTTTACAAATGGTACATATGTTACCAATTCTCGAAGGGTATGCAAACTTTTGAGCACATATGTACCTTTGGTCTTCTTAATACAATTTATTTGTATATTGTAAACTTGATTGCTATCTGCTAAAAATATACCTTATTTTAAAGTGACACAACCATTTACAAATGAGTTATAACCAGTTTTAACTGCTGAAAGGATGCCTTATTTGAAAGTGAAAACACCAATACCAATTTATAAATGAATTAGAACCATGTACAGTTGTGATCACACCAATAACCATTTATAAATTATAACCATTTACAAATTATTCATAAACGTTATTATCTGCTGAAAGTATAACTTATCTTAAAGAGACATACCAACAACCATTTCTAAATAAGTTACAAATATATCTGCTAAAATTTAACTTTTCTTTAAATAACAAACTATGCTGTCTGCACTGAGCAGGGTGAATGCACGCAAGCCGCTGGTCCTGATGACGTCCCCAGGCGTGTGCTCAGAGCATGTGCTAGTGAGCTGGCCAAGGTCTTCACTGACATTTTCAACCTGTCACTAGCCCAGGCGGTTGACCCCACATGCTTCAAGACCGCAACCATTGTGCCAGTGCTGAAGCAATCGTCTGCGTCTAGCCAGAATTACTTCCGACCTGTCACACTCACCCCCACGATCATGAGGTGCTTCGAAAGACTAGTTCTGGCCCACCTTAAGTCCTGCCTCCCCCAACACTGGATGCCTACCAGTTTGCCTACCGGCTGAACAGGTCTACAGAGGATGCCGTCTCCAAAGTTTTACACTCTGCTTAGACCCACCTGGAAAAAACAACATTTATGTGAGCATGCTGTTCATAGTCTTTAGCTTAGCATTCAACACGGTCAACCCCTCTAGGCTGGTCAACAAACTCCATGACCTAGGGATCAGTCCCTGTCTCTGCAACTGGACTTTGGACTTTCTAACCAACAGACCCCAGTCTGTCAGGTTAAACAACTTCACCTCCTCCACACTGATACTGAACACTGGTGTTCCACAAGGCTGCGTGCTGAGCCCCCTCCTGTACTCCCTCTTCACCCATGACTGCGTTCCTGTACACAGCTCCAACACCATCGGTAAGTTTGCGGATGACACCACGGTGGTAGGCCTGATCAGTGACAATTACGAGTCAGCCTACAGGGAGGAGGTAAAGTGCCTGGCGACATGGTGCGCTGATAACATCCTGACCCTCAGTGCAAAGAAAATCTAGGAGCTCATTGTTGCTTACAGGAAATCTATAGGCTACAGTCACACCCCAGTTCTCATCGATGACACTGAGGTGGAGTGTGTCCAGCTTCAAATTCCTGGGTGACCACATCTCCAAGGACCTCTCCTGGTCCCTCAACACCTCAGGTCTGGTCAAAAAGGTGCAGCAGCCTTGAGGAGGCTGAAGAAGGCCCGCCTGTCTTCCAAGATCCTTGTGAACTTTTACTGCTGCACAATCGGGAGCACTCAGACTAACTGCGCCACAGTGTGGTTTTTTTGGTCTCTCCATAGCTGACTGGAAAGCCCTGCAACGGGTGGTGAAAACCGCCCAGCACATCATGGGTACCCAGCTCCCAGCCATCGTTGACCTCCAGCACAAGCGGTGTCTGTGCAGGGCATGCGGCATCACCAGGGACCCTTCACATCCATGCCACAAACTGTTTGCCCTCCCCCCATCAGGCAGGCAGTATAGGTCTCTCCATTCTCGCACCAGCAGGCTCAGGAACTGTTTCTTTCCATCTACTGTAATGCTGCTGAACTCTGTGACCCATCACTAACCATACCCACCCTTTTGTACAACTGGACTCTGTCACCGCCTTACAAAGCCTGATAAGGAAGTTTTCAGTTGTCTACAAATACGTGTCATTGCTGCTATTCCTGCATTTCATTTGCACATGCCGACTTGCACCTTAAAAATGCCTTCATTGCACATTTAGAACTGTCACTGTACTTGCATTTTCAGTTGTTACATACACTTCTACCTCGGGAACTTCATTGCTACTATTCCTACATTTCAGTTGCACATGCTACTCTACACCTTACTTGCACATACTACCCTACCTTCAATTTGCCTCGATTGCAAATTCAGAATGCCATTGAGATTTGCCACTTGTACCCGCACAACTATTAATCCCACTTGTACATATATTATACTTAATACTTGAACATTTTCTGCCCCCATCTATTTGCTTCCATTGCCCATTTAGAATTGCCATATGTAATGCACTTGCATTAATTACACATCTATACATTCCACTTGTACATAAGTACAGTAGATATAAAAAGTCTACACACCCCTGTTAAAATGTCAGCTTCTTGTGATGTAAAAGAATGAGACAAAGATAAATCATGTCAGAACTTTTTCCACCTTTAATGTGACCTATAACGTGAACTTTTTATATGCACTGTATACTTAATACTTGTAAATTTTGGTCCCTCCTCTATTTGCACTTGTGATTAGATGCAAACTCCATTTCGTTGTACTGTACTTGTACTTGTTCAATGACAATAAAGTTGAATCTAATCTAATCTAATGGATATTATGGTTTATCAAAATAAACAATTGCTTAATAAAGTTACACAATGTTTTAATATACAGCTCCGGAAAAAATTAAGAGACCACTGCTTTTTCTTTCCTTTCCAAAAAAAGTGGAAAAGGACGGTTTTGAGTGAGGAACAGAAGGGTTAAAATTAAGAGACCACTGCAAATTGAACGCTTCTGTTCCTCACGTAAAACTTTAGTTTTCAACTTTTTTGGAAAGGAAAGAAAAAGGTGCAGTGGTCTCTTAATTTTTTCCGGGGCTGTATTATTGTTACTATCAATGTTAAACTATATTATTATCTGTACTGACAGTATATTTGATAACTATCGGCACCAAAATCAATTTCACATATTCTAAGGAAATATATAAATATCTTAGAATATTCATAAAACAATAACTCATTAAAAAATGCAAATAGTTATTGCTATCATAGCCATATTAAAGCTGCACTAGCTAGGATTTTTTCAGTATAAAAACAAATGTTTTGTCCCTTTTAAACATGTTGTGTTAGCTAATGAGGCCCTCTAAGATTTGTTTAGCAACACAGGCAGTTGAGTGCCAGTAGAATGTCAATTTAGAATTTTAGAATTTTTAGAACGTCAATTCAGCCAATTCTGTTCCAGCAATCCTGTTCCAGCCAATCGCCATCTGTAAAGCAGGCCTTCCAGCCAATCTTCTTCGGCGAGGCAGGCCTTCCTCCTTGGCATGTTTTGTGAACGCGCATTTTACCTGGATGATATATAGCATACGTACACCATAGGGAGCAAAGTTCGCAAAAGTTCGACAAACTGCCAATTCCTCCCTTGTCTACTACAGCATACACTACAATTACTGCAAAGAAGTGAAAGAAGACTTAGACTAGCTCTCTATAGCAAGCAACCAGGAACCCTATGCTGACGTTGGTAAGGCTAAGAAGAACGTCAAACTCTGAGTTATTGCTTCTTTTTGTAACAGGTAAATCTGTATTTCGTATTATTATTCACATCTTCATTCTCTATCAGGCATGGGTGCGGAACCGCTCTCTGACCGGTGAGTAATTGCAAAATGCTGTAATTGTTTTTTTACTGAAAAAATCCTACTTAGTGCAGCTTTAATGTTTGCATGTAATGTAATGTATGTATAATATATTCATCCCAAGAAGACTTATCATAAAAATGTTAATTGTTCACAGAAAAGGCATATAAAAACAGAAATTGTATTTTCCAACTTCAACTTCTATAACCTCCTGAGACCCAGGGAGAAAAATGTTGCTCAAATGTGTTTTTTATTTCATATTCTAATTGTTTGGAGTTTTAATAACAACTTAAAAACATTTTTTGTGTTTTTTAATTATTTATTTGGTTTATATAGTATGTCCTCTGTAGAGGACCTCAGGACCCAGAACTTCAAAAATGTTGTCTATTTTACATGGATTGCATCACACAATCCATGTATAGTAGATATCTCTTTGTAACAATCACACTAACTGTTGCCACAAAGTTGGAAGCACCCAACTGTCAAAAATGTCTTAGTATCCTGTAGCATTAAGCTGACCCTTCACTGGAACTAAGTGGCCTAGCCCAAATCCTGAAAAACAGCCCCAGACCATTATCCCTCCTCCACCAAACTTTACATTAGGCACGATGCATTCTAGTTGGTATTGTTTTCCTGGCATGTGCCACACCCAGATTCATCACACCAGAGAATACGTTTTCACTGCTCCAGAGTCCAGTGACGGCGTGGTTTACACCACTCCAGCTGATACTTGGCATTATGCATGTTGATATGAGGCTTGCGTACAGCTGCTCAACCATGGAAACTAATTTTGTGAAGCTCCCAACGCACAGTTCTTGTGCTGATGTTGCTTCCAGAGGCAGTTTGGAACTGGAGAGTGATAGGCGATCTTTACGCTCTATATGCTTCAACACTCAGCGGCTCTGCTCTTTGAGTTTGCGTGGTCTACCACTTCTTGGCTGGGTTGCTGTTGCTCTAAGATGCTTCCAATTCACAATTATAGCAGTTACAATTGAGCAGGGTAGATCTTGTAGGGCAGAAATTTCACAAACTGACATGGCAAAGGTAGCTTCCTATGACAGTGCCTCGTTTAATGTCAGAGCTTTTCAGTATAACCCATTGCACTACTAATGTTTGTCTATGGAGATTTCATGGCTACGTGCTGGATATTATGCACCTGTGAGTGGGTGTCCACATACTCTGGTCTTATAATGTATCTTTTGTGTAAGCAGAGGAACATGTCACATTCGGCACATCTGATGTACATTTTCCCTGTACATCCTTTTCTTGTGTATGTTCTGACAGAATCAACCATCTATGGCAGATGCACTGTGCCATACACCTTGATACAGCCTCTACCTCTGCCTCTGGAAATTCATCATCTAAAAGGTCTAGTTCGGAGTCACCCTCAACTATTTTATTAAAAATCCTCTCTGCCCCTGTCAGTGAGCTACTATGTGCTATATGAGAAAAATATAGTCAATGAGTCCTGATGTTCTCTACAGAGTACATGACATTAATGTTTTAATTGAATGTTTAAAAAAGTCAAACCTTCCTGAAAACTCACTGAATGTTCTCTAAGTGTTGACCTACAGGATAGCATCAAATTACTAACTTTTGAAAAACGTACATAAAATATTTGAGGACATACTTTTCCCTCACCCATGAAACGTCCCAATTGCAATGAAAGACATTTTGTAGATCAAGGAAGAAAAAGTTAACAATTCCCACCCCCAAACATGTCACATCATTTTAAAGCTCATGATGTGCTCTTAAAGGAACAGCAGGAATTACTATATCATAAATAATTTTGAAGATATCATCAAGTCAAAATGTCCTCTACAGGGGACAAAAATGAATGGCCGGGTCTCAGGAGGATACATTAATTCCACTAGGCATTTAACCTATTATGTGAAATAAGAATGATAAGGTCCTCAATCTTGCTCTGCTTACTGCTCATGGTAGGTCAGTCTCCAACAAGCTCTACTGTGGTTGTTAAGCAGGGAACGTGGTCTTTTACAGTATGCCGATTAATGCTTTGTGGTAGAGCGAGATTTGTGATATGAAGCAGAATGTCTAGTAGAGATGTGCACCGGTGGACAAGTCTCACTATTCAATGAGTTGTTTTTTACATCAAGGGAGTGGAACCAACTCAAGGAACTCATAGAATTTAGATATTCTCCAGCCCTTCGTTGAAGCTACAGACCTGACTCAAGGAGAGAGGCTTGTAGCCATCAATGGAGTGGTGCCCTCTTTTCTTTCCCTGAATTATCAATAGGAGCAGTTGAAGCCAAATGTCCATTTCTTAACTGGGCTTGTTCAAGGCCTTCAAGCTTAACTGAACAGGAGATTTCAAGGAATCGTTATTAACATGAAAATGGCCAGGAAGACAGATGCAGTGACCACCTCCTTCTCAGACCCAGTATATTTTAAGGCTGCTGTGCTAGATCCTCCTTTGTATTCATGTGGGTGAAACATCACATGCTGGTGGATGATGTAAAAGAGGATTTGACTAGAGTGTTGAAAGGTAATTAAAGTTTTCTAGTTTTACAGTTGATTGTTTTTAAATAGCTTTTTATACATAATACTTGTATCCATCACAGACCTTCATAACTCCTGTTCAAATGCAAGCTTATTTTAGTAACACAAATCTTTTGATTTGTCTATTTTATCAGATCTGGTCCTGGTAGAGGCTTCAGAGGCTAGGCAACAGATACCTGCAAAACACCATGATGGTGACCATGATGAGAGACAAAAAGTAGGGTGGTTTTCAGCATACTGGAAGAGGCAGAAGATGCCCAGCTTAGTAACTACCTTGAATTTGCTGAAGGACAGAACCTCCTTGTTTTGGGCTATGAACAGGGACACCCTTCACTTTTCCAAGTGGTCATGAGGGTCTTAGCAGTACCTGCATCTAGTGCTCGATTGGAGCACGCTGGGCTGGTTCTAGGCATAAGCAACGTAAGTGGTCACTTACGGTCCCCAACCACTTTTGCTTAGGGCCCCCAAGGGACTGGCCCTGGGTTCACGTGTTCAGTCATAGTGGCATCATAATGTGGCATTGTGCACAAATAGTGATAGGCTCTTTTCTAATCTGATATTCTGTAAATGCAATGCAGTACTGCAAGGAAAGAGAGCCTGACAAAATGGCACTGGAAGTTAAAATGTTTATGTGGAGTTATGTTGACTAGCACTATGTTGTTGCACTACCTCAATCGGCCAGATATGCACTTCGGACAATGACACACGTTTCTCATTTTTCTAACACCTATTTACGAATTAGGGTTGCAGCAGTACACTTGTGTTAATTGAATTCGACATAGGTATGGCTATAAATGTAAGGTTATAAATCCCAAATGGAATATCCCAGAGCTCTGCAGCTTGCTATACTGGTAATCACCTAGACCAGGCGCTATAAACGTCACCGATGTTAGGAAATTCACCAAAAATCAGCCATGTAACTCAGAGACATTCTGGAGATGTTAGTCACTATATGAGGTGTCAGACATTCATTGTCTGCTATTTATTAATCTCGCAAGAGCCAAGGATTCTTTGGTTTAAAGCCAAAATCACATGACAGATGAATGTCAGCGGCAAAATTATTGTGCACGATATTTTGAAGTAGTCAATTTACATTAGCCGTGCCACTACTCCAAACGTTGTTCTTTGTTAATTTAGCGATAATTACACCTTGCTAAGAACTTGTTGGAATTTGAGGTGTGTATTTATCATGGTTAAGCAGTGGTTGACTTGGGCTTTCTAATTTTAGGCAAACAGCGTCCTTTTTTTGGGCATGCCCTACTACACATACATTTTCATTAACATAGTCCAATGTGCGATTTGTCCATTCCTGCAATTATATTATCCGAAGTCAATCACTGTGTGTAAGTGAGTGTTCGACTATTTGTAATACAAATATAACTTCATGATTAGTTAGCTTTGAACAGGGGTAAGTTTAACTAAATTGTCTTCAATTTAATAATGTAACAGCTCAACTACAGCCTATTGTACTGATTGGATTTACACATCTACATTTACTACTTGAAATGGCTACTACTATCAAGCTAGCTGATACATGCACACAAGCTAACTCAAATTTACTAACTACATATGCAACCAAAAGTAAATACTCATGAGATGATCCGGTGAGTCTTGAAGAAAATGCACGCCAAGCAATTTTCTTACTTGGTAGGGCACACTGAGTATTTTTTGTGTTAAATATCAGCTAATTTGAGCAAGAGATGCGCGCGTAGATGCGAGAAAATAGACCTGATTTCGAGTTTTAAGCGCTATGACATTGTTGAGGTCTTGATGCTCGCGGCCCGTCTGTACTCTCATTCATTCCCATGCATCCTATCCGCAGCGCATACGCGTGTAGGCGAGTCGTGTGATTTGGACTTAAGCTAAACTGTTTCCCATTCAAAGTCAATGGAATTAGGAAACCAACCTGGGTGTCATATTATTTTGGCCACTGTTTGGGAGTGTGGCGCTAGACCAACTTTTCATCGGATTATCCTGATGAAGACAACTTTGTTCTTTAGCTGTCACTGAGTTAGAAGGCAATCTCATCGCCATTTCTTACAATGATCCGGTTCACTATTTAATTTCAAATAGACACATTCTACTAAAGTAGGTAACCTATATACAAACAGTACAGTGATGTTATCTTACATTAGCTAGTTAGTTAGCATTAATTAATGCTAGCTAACATTACTACTCTTTTTAGCAATAAGTCCAAGTTAGTAAACGTTAGCTGACGTCACTATACACTTTAGCACCACCCTACGTTAGCAAATGTTGTTTGCCATTAAATAACTTTGTATTAGCTAAAGCATTGATCAAACAGCAGGATAACGTTAGCTGACACTAGCTAACTTTACCCTAATGATGGGTTACCCAGTTATTATGTTTGATAGAAAAATGAATAAAAGAAAATCCATGTAAATATATTGAAGTGTGGTTGATATATATATTAGGTAGGGATTGTTGAACTAATTAGCTATTTATTTCTTGTTAATAATTTGTACGTCAATTCCTAGGAAACCTATCTGTATGGTAGTTGGACAGTACATCTCATCCATATACACAGCACATTTATTAGAACGCGTAGTTCTGCACATACTGCAAGAGCAGAGGCAGAAGATGCCGCATAACAATAAAGAGTCTGGGACATGCCCTTGGCTGATGGCCCTCGAGCTGATGACGGAGAAATTGCAGAGTGAGTGGCTTAGTATGATGCGAGTTAGTATTCTTGATGATTGCATGATAAGTCAATAGTCGATATGCTTAGCTGATGCTCCCACTTCCTTTGTGCTGCAATGTTTCCACATTCACTGAAAGAGCAATTGTTCAGTGACCACATTTACACATTCAAGTGTATTTCTTAGTTTTTCATAATTTCCACATTGTAGGATAATAGTGAAGACATCAAAACTAAGAAATAACAAATGGAATCACGTAGTTAAAGTCTTACTTGTCAAGTGCACCGAATAACATGCGTCATTCTGAACAATGAAATTCTTGTGACATGGCACCCGACATCTACGTAGTAATTAAGAAATATACAAAGCAAAAATAATAACAGAAAATATAAAATATACATAACTTCACCCTCTGCAGGGCCTTGCGGTCAGCAGCGGTGCAGCTGCCGTACCAGGCAGTAATGCAGCCTGAGAGGATGCTCTCAATGGTGCACCTGTAAAAGTTGGTCAGAGTTTTTGCAAACATGCCAAACGTCTTGAGTCTCCTCAGTAAGTATAGGCGCTTTTGGGCAGTTTTTACTGTCAAGTCTGCTTGGACCAGGTGAGGTCATCTTTGATGAACACACCAAGGAACTTCAAGTCGGAGACTCTCTCTACTTTCCATCGATGTGTATAGGGGTGTGATCCCACCTCTGCCGCTTCCTGAAGTCCACGATCATCTCCTTAGGCTTGCAGATGTTAAGAGAGAGGTTGTTGTCCTGGCACCATGTAGCAAAGTCACTTACCTCCTCTCTTTATTCAGTTTCATCATTGTTGGAGATGAGACCCAGGATGGTGGTGCTGTCCGCAAACTTAAATATGACGTTGGAGCTGTGTGTGGCCACACAGTCATATGTGAACAGGGAGTATAGGAGGGGACTGGGTACACAACCCTGAGGGGCTCTGATGCTCAGGGTTAGTGCAGAGGAGGTGAGGTTGCCCATTCTCACCACCTGGGGTCTACTCGTCAGGAAGTCCAGGATCCAGTTGCAAAGGGAGATGTTAAGACCCAAGGTCCTGAGCTGGGGAACAGGCTTAGCAGGCACAATAATGTTGAATGTTGAGCTGTAGTCCACGAACAGGATCCTCAACTATGTGTTACCCTTTTCCAGATGGGAGAGGGCGGTGTGTACAGTCAGGGCAATGGCATCGTCCGTAGATCTGTTGGGGCGGAATGCAAATTGAAGGGGGTCCAAGATGTCAGGAAGGGTGGAGCAGATGTGGGTTCTGACTAGCTGCTCGAAGCACTTCATGATGATGGAGGTCAGTGCTACACGGCTACAGACATTCAGGCAGGTGATGGAAGGTTTCTTCGGTACAGGGACAATGGTGGGCTGCTTGAAGCAATTGGGGACTGCTCAGGGAGAGGTCAAATATAGAGGTGAAAACCTCCGCTAGCTGTTCGGCGCACCCCCTGAGGACACGGCCTGGAATGCCACCTGGCCCTGGTGACTTCTGAGGTTTCACACTTTTTAAAGCTCTCCTCCCATAAGCCATGGCTACGGACAGAGTGCAGTCGTCCTGGTCCTCAGCAAGCTTCACCGGAATTGTGTTCGTCGCCTCAAACCGTGCATAAAAGTAGTTGAGCTCATCAGGGAGCAAGGCGGCGGGACGAGCATCATTGCTATTTCTCCCCTTATAGTCTGTGATGTGTCATAGTCCACACCACATGCATCTGAGGTCAGAGCTGTGGTATTTAGACTCCAACTTATCCCTGTAGTCTCTTTTTCCATCTCTGATAACATTCCGTAGGTCATGTCTGGATCTCCTCAAAGCCTCCAGATTCCCAGAGCAATAGGCAGAGGACCGTGCTCTGAGCTTAGCACGGACATTACCATTAACCCAGGGATTTTGGTTGGGGAAAGTCCTGACATTGACCCTCCGGATGACATCATCGATGCACTTGGGGATATATGCCGAGACAGAGTCTGTGTATTCATGTCTCCATCAGCTGCAACCCAAAACATCTGCCAGTCTGTGGTCTCGAAGCAGTCCGGGAGAGTGTTAATGGATTCCTCACTCCAGCGCTGAACTACCTGAAAACAGTTCTTCCTGTTTTATTCGTTGTCTGTAGATTGGAAGGAGAAGAATGGAGGTATGATCCGTCTTACCAAATGCAGGGCGGGGGAGGGGTTTGTAGCTGCTCCGTATTAGTGAATGACAATGGTCAAGAGTATGATCCCCACGGGCAGGAAAGTTAATGTGCTGGTGGTCATCATCATCATCTTCATCCACTTATCCGGTATCGGGTCGCGGGGGCAGCAGCTCCAGCTGGGGACCCCAAACTTCCCTTTCCCAAGCCACATTTGCCAGCTCTGACTGGGGGATCCCGAGGCGTTCCCAGGCCAGTGTCGAAATATAATCTCTCCACCTAGTCCTGGGCCTACCCCGAGGTCTCCTCCCAGCTGGACGTGCCTGGAACACCTCCCTAGGGAGACGGCCTGGGGGCATCCTTACCAGATGCCCGAACCACCTCAACTGGCCCCTTTCGATGCAA
>JACXGI010006303.1:0-34797 GCA_016801175.1 Esox masquinongy | reverse complement strand
TTTCGGAGACTGGGCCGCAGGGCAGTATTCCAACATGATAACGACCCCAAACACACCTCCAAGACGACCACTGCTTTGCTAAAGAAACTGAGGGTAAAGGTGATGGACTGGCAAAGCATGTCTCCAGACCTAAGCCCTATTGAGCATCTGTGGGGCATCTTCAAACGGAAGGTGGAGGAGCGCAAGGTCTCTAACATCCACCAGCTCCGTGATGTCGTCATGGAGGAGTGGAAGAGGACTCCAGTGGCAACCTGTGAAGCTCTGGTGAACTCCATGCCCAAGAGGGTTAAGGCAGTGCTGGAAAATGATGGTGGCCACACAGAATATTGACACTTTGGGCCCAATTTTGACATTTTCACTTAGGGTGTACTCACTTTTGTTGCCAGCGGTTTAGACATTAATGGCTGGGTGTTGTGTTATTTTGAGGGGACAGCAAATTTTCACTGTTATACAAGCTGTACACTCACTACTTTACATTGTAGCAAAGTGTCATTTCTTCAGTGTTGTCACATGAAAAGATATAATCAAACATTTACAAAACTGTGAGGGGTGTACTCACTTTTGTGAGATACTGTATGTATGTGTGTGTGTACGTACATCTATTGTTAGTACATATTTTTCTTAAATATGACATTTACACCCATTTTCTCCTTTCTCTCATCAAATCTTTATCCCTATTGTTCCCTCTTCATTTATAGCCTTTTTGAACAGAGAGAGCGCTACATCCCTCTCCCCAAACAACCTGCTGTACATCTGAACCTAGATTTCAATAGAATTGTAACTGGACTACTTTCTACAGGTGTGGAGGTGGGCCAATTCTAATTGTTGTGGAAACACATGTAAAAGTGTCACACCTACACATCTAAAAGGAACTAGAAAGTTGCTGGTCTGTGATTACATAGTCCTAACATCTGCTAGTGTGCTCATTATCAATCAAGGCAACACCTCCCCACCCCCCGCAGGTAGAATAAATTCACTGATAGGCTGCTGTGCAATACACTTACGCCTCTTCATCTATTTTATATTAAAATACATTACCCCCTATCTACATTATTGGGAAACAAAGTGCTTGCATGACGTCAGTTTATAAACTGTAATTATATGACTGACAAATTGCCTATATGAAAAAATCTCTCCTTCCCCCAACCTCTCGCATTCAGCCATTCCATTTGTGGTGTCTGGCTGGGCTAGAGCTGTAGCTAACAGTAAGAATTAAATCTAGGTCACATACACAGTTTTGCAGGTGTTGAAGCAGGTGTAGCACAATACTTATGTTGTAACTGATATGGCTGGGACTTGGTCATCTGTTGAACTGGAGGATGCCAGTCAGGAGCAAAGTTTGTGTTTGGATTATACAAATTTCGCTTTTTATATCACCCAGTTGTAAACAAATGTAAAACTTGCCTGGTTGTTATACTTACCAAGAGCATTCAAGATAAATATCTATGTGGCCTAGGGTGTCCCAGTGGTCTCAGCCGCTGCCTCTGTTGCACATGTACTGCTGTAGCATCAATTTCAGTCAGATCTACTGTGTTTTCAGCAAAACCTCTGTCCTCTATCTTTCACCATTTTCCTGTCCGATGAAGCATAAAATGCCTGACAATAGAGTGCCTTAGGAAAGTATTCAAATCCCATTATTTATTCTTTTAAAATATTTTTTTGCCGTCAATCTACACACAGTACCCTATAATGACAATGCAAATTTTTTTAAAATATTTGTGCCAATTTATTGAACATGGAAAAACAGAAATCTCATGTAAATAAGTAGTTAGATCCTTTGACAATCTCATGACAGTCCAAATTGAGCTCAGAAGCATTCTGTGTCCTTTGATCATTCTTGAGTCTTTACAACTTGTTTGGAGTCCACCTGTGGCAAATTCAATTAATAAATACAAGAAGGCACACACCTGTCTCTTCAAGGTCCAAGACTTTACTGTGTATATCAGAGCAAAAACCACGCCATTATATCCAATGAGCTCTCTGTAGACCTCCAAGATAGAATTGCGTTGAGGGATGGATCGTGGAACGATTATTAAAAAAATAAAAAATAATAAAGACTGAAGATCTCGTACAACATTAGGAGTGGGAGGAGTGGGAGGCCCGTGCACAACTTATCACATGGAATAGCTCTCATTTCTCAGAATAAGAATAGACTGATGTGTTTTAGAAGAAAGTTATTTGTTTCTGAACATTTTGAGCCTGTAATTAAACCCACAAACACTGATGCTGAAGACACGTAACTAGTCTAAAGAAGGCCAGTTTTATTACTTTAATCAGCACAACACTTTTCAGCTGTGCTAACATAATTACAAAAGGCTTTTCTAATGATCAATTAGCCTTTTAATGATAAACTTTTATTAGAAAACACTATATGCCATTGAAATACAGGCATGATGGTTGCTGATAATGGGCCTCTGTACGCCTATGTTGATATTCCTTTGAAAGTCAGCCGTTTCCAACTACAGTAGTTATTTACAACATTAACAATGTCTACACTGTATATCTGATCAATTTGATATTATTTTATCAAAAAATGTGCTTTACTTTCAAAAACAAGGACAATTCTAAGTGACCCCAAACTTTTGAACGGTAGTGTATATGCTGAGGTATCCTTTTGGATCCAAGAAATGCTAATTTTGTCTGGTGTCCTGTTGAATCTTTGGAGGTCCTGAGCCCTTGGACCAGGCATCATGACTACCTGGCCTGTCCACTCCAATCTGTTCCTGGTTGTGTTGCAGATGAAGTGGCTGCATGAGGATTCATGCTGTCATTGCTCGCAGTACACCTGGTTTTCCCGGTCCTTGTCCACCTGGTTGTGAAGCTGTCAATTCTGACTAAAGACTCTGGGACCAGCCCACCTGCACTTATTGATCTGCTTGTCATCTGAACCTGCAAAAACATTGATTTCTCCCAAAAGGTGATGTACTGTTATAATCCTCACCCAGCCAGAAGAGGACTGGCCACCCCTGCTGCTCTCTAGGTTTCTTCCTGGGTTGTAACCCTACTAGGGAGCCAATGGGCATCCAGTTTTTGTTATTGCTTGCTTGCTCTATGGGGTTTCAGGCTGGGTATCTGTATAAGTACTTTGTGACAAATGCTGATGTCAAATAAAATTGATTGATTGAATACTGGTGGGATGACCTGAAGATTGCAGTTCATCAACACTCCTCATCTTTTCTGGCAGCTTCAGAGGATCTACGTTAGGGATGGGCACGGATAGCCGAATATTCGAATATCCGAAATGTATTTAGTATTCGGATACTTGTGTGTATTCAATAAAAATGTTACGTATATGTATTTTTTTGGTTGAAATAAATAGACTTGAATGTTAGTTTTCTAAATTCTTTTAAAATTCCAATCTAAAATTTTTACAGATGACGATATACCATAACATAAAAAAAAACGTTTTTAGTCGTTTTTATAACATGCGCTCCTTCACACGTGTTTGTTGTTTACGTTCGTCAATCAAAGCGGTAGTAGTGTGGTCAGGCCCAGTCAGTCAAATTGACGCAGTATATACCTCTTAGCATACTGATGAAAGTCAACTAATTCAAGGGAAGATTGAATATATTTACTGAATTAATGTCACCCCCGGAAAAAATATTTGGCCACAAAACGCTACGTAAAGTTAAGCTGTGGAATCGAAAGGCGGTTGAGAGTGCAGAAAACGGTGAGTTAAGCAAAGTTAAGCAGAGTTAAGAGTTAAGCATGTAGCTGGCTAGCTTAGCTAACTAGCTTCTCTAGTCTCTTCCATCCAATAATCTCAATGTTATGTGTTGATTAATATTGTCTTCTAGTTCTGTAGTTTTGCGTGTCAACCACACGGTTTCCTCCATACACGCAGTCGCTTTTTTGTCACACGAACAGTCATTGAGCCGATGTTACATGAGAACAACACTCTGTCCTTGGCGCGTTATGCAGTAGCGCTCATGTGGTATCGGTAGTTATTAAAAACATGTATTTCGGTTAACCGAATACTATTCAAATAACAACATATACTATTCGGATAGTAAAATATGGTCCAATGCACATCCCTAATCCACATACAAGAATGGGAGAAACTTCCCAAATGCAGGTGTGCAAAGCTGGGGGAGGTATACCCAAGAAGAATGGCCACTCCATTATAGACAGAATACCAGCTGACTGCTTCTTCCCTTAATAGTTCTTGCATAGTTTGGAGTTCTGCTTTGGGTCATTGTCCTGTTCTCGGAAGAAATTGGCTCCAATCAAGAGCCATCTATAGAGTATTGCATGGCACTGGAAAATGGAGTGAGAGCCTTACTTCTTCAAGATCCCTTTTACACTGTATGAATCTCACACTTTACCACCACCGAAGCACCCCCAGACCATCACATTGCCTCCACCATGTATGACAGATGGCATCAAGCATTCTTCCAGCATCTTTTCATTTGGTTTTCATTTGACGAATGCCCTTCTTTATGATCCGAACAGCTGAAATATAGATTTGTCTGTTTATTACACTTTTTTCCAATCTTCCTCTGTCCAGTGTCTGTGTTTTGCCCATTATAATATTTTCTTTTTAAGGGGAAAGTCTGAGATATGGCTTTTACTTTGCAACTCTGCGTAGAAGGCCAGCATCCTGGAGTTGCCTCTTCACTGTAGACATTGAGATTGGTGCTTTGTGGGTACTATTTAATGAAACTGCCAGTTGAGGATCTGTGAGGCGTCTGTTTCTCACACTAGACACTCTAATATATTTGTCTACTTGCTCAGTTGTGCACGGGGCCTCCCACTCTTTCAATTCTGATTAGAGCCAGTTTGTGCTTTTCTGTGAAGGGAGAAGCACACAGCATTGTATGATATCTTCAGTGTCTTGGCAATTTCTCGCATGGAATAGACTTCATTTCTCAGAACAAGAATAGACTGATGGGTTTCAGAAGAAAGTTTTTTGTTTCCGGCTATTTTGAGCCTGTAATCGAACCCACAAACGCTGATGCTGAATATACTGAACTAGTCTAAAAAAGGCCAGTTGTATTGCTTCTTTAATTAGCCCAACAGTTTTCAGCTGTGCTAACATAATTGCAAAAGGGTTTTCTAATGATCAATAAACCTTTTAAAATGATGAACTTGGATTAGCAAAGACAACGTGCCATTGGAACACAGGAGTGATGGTTGCTGATAATGGGCCTCTGTAGGCCAATATAGATATTACATTAAAATCAGCTGTTTCCAGCTATAATAGTTAGTTACAACATTAACAATGTCTACGCTGTATTTCTGAACAATTTGATGTTGTTTTTATGGACAAGAAATGTGCTTTTCTTTCAAAAACAAGGAAATGTCTAAGTGACCCCAAACTTTTGTATGGTGTACATTTATAGAATTATTACATTTCATTTGAATTATTTGACCATGAATTCTTGTGCACTATTTTGTTATAAATTCATGTATTTGTATTTCTGTATTTCTGCCATGCCATGGGAATTGGTGAAAGATGGGAGTTTTTGCTGAAGTAGCAGCTCTGATTCGAAACCCATGCTGCAGCTGTACATGTGCTTGGGAGGCAGTGACGGTAACACCTGTTCCTCGCACCGGGAGGGGAACACTCTTACCCTCCCTGTGCGGCGCTCAGCATCCCCGTATACTAGCTGCCACTGGCCCAACACCCACCAATCAGTTAATTATCACATCCTGGACTTGACTCGTCTCCTCCCCATTACACACACCTGGTCCCTGTTTTCCCAGTCAGTTGTTGTATACGTTGTCCTCTGTTTTCCCCTGCCCTTGCTCGGTTGTTACAGGTTCTTGCGTTGTGCTGCAGACTCTTCATTCTTTACGCTTTGCTTTTTGTAGCCTAACATTTGTTCTTTCTCTGGGTGTCTTTGCGCTCTGTGTTTTTGCCTACACACTCAGTGAGTGCATTATTACTTTGTGTGTCATTGAAACTTGTGCCTGCCGTCAGAACCCCTCTCTTCGTAACAACGCCTTAGACCACCCTAGGCCACTTAACTCACTTTTTTAAGCCGTTATTGGTCTATTTATGCCAATTATTTATTCCTTTAATGGAAATGAATTGCTGGCTGGTTATTAACTACAAAAATAAAACGACTTTCCCTGTTTTGTGATATTTGCTGTTATCTTCTTCGGTTCCACATTATCATTGAGCACATCCCATTCTGTCTGAATAATAAAAAGGCTTATGACATTTACAGTATCTCACAAAGGTGAGTACACCCCTCACATTTTTGCAAATATTTGATTATATCTTTTCATGTGACAACACTGAAGAAATGACACTTTGCTACAATGTAAAGTAGTGAGTGTACAGCTTGTATAACAGTGTAAATTTGCTGTCCCCTCAAAATAACTGAACACACAGCCATTAATGTCTAAACCGCTGGCAACAAAAGTGAGTACACCCCTAAGTGAAAATGTCCAAATTGGGCCCGAAGTGTCAATATTTTGTGTGGCCACCATTATTTTCCAGTACTGCCTTAACCCTCTTGGGCACATGAAAAGATATAGTCAAATATTTGCAAAAATGTGTGGGGTGTACTCACTTCTGTATGACCCTGAACCCCCACGGTGGGCCCAATATCATGTCATTACCGTTGCAATTGTTTCATGACTTATGTGTTGTATTATGAAAGTGATAACATCAGATTGCATTAGTTTTGAGAAAATTATTCCTTGATTATGAAACAGTTCACAGACTGCTCTTTTTGACCCAACTTATTGCAAAGGGGTCATAGCATATAATTCAATGGTTTAAATAACTCTGGTACATGGCTATCATAACAGAATATAACCCACAGACATGGACCTTAATTAAAATCATAATTCGGCATTGCCACCCCAAAGTGGACTTGTGAAATTTGTCCCTCTAGCCATAGGACTATTAGGCAAACATCCTGTTTCCTATGTGGGGAATATGAAAGTTAGTTTCAAATATTTGAAAGAAAACTAGCATTCATATTCCATGCAGTCATGGTGATATCTTTGAAGGTCTCACATTTTTCATTTATGTGTATGTTAATTGATATGACACTGACAGGAAGTAGATTTGAGTACCTTCCTAGAGGATATTGTATGGATCACATACATATCCTGCCCTCCTCCAAGCTATCTTGTGACAACCTTCATGTCAGTAAAAGCCCATTTTACTTTCCTCAAACATAATTTATTGCACTGAAACATGGGAATTCAAGCAGACACATTTATTAGAATTTATGCAGAGATATCACTGTGAGGTTCATGCTGCCAATATTTCTTTTTTTTTTAAATTTATGTAGGACAGCTGTCAACATTTTGCATACATTTTAGAAACTAGTGATGTTATTTTATTTTCTTTAGTTTCCCTGGTAATACATTCTAATTGGTTTATTAAAACAGACTATGGTAACGTAAGCTGTTTACTAAAGGTATAAAACACCTAATTTACATTTAGATGAGAAATAATTCTATTTCTTGTCAACCATATGCAGATTAGGTCAGTAGTATATTTTTTCAGAGACATTGCAGCCTACAGGTCTCTGAGTCACAATGAAAAGATTCAGCAGTCCTCTTTCCTTTGCTTTTTGTGTAGATAACATAAGAAAATGACCTCCATTATGCAGTCTTTGGTAGTACAGAAACATAATGACTATTTCCTCAAGGCGTCATTAAAACCATATTGATGGTCGTGTAGATATAGAGGTACTTATGATAAACAATATGTAAATTTCCATAGACTCCTATATGCTAATGGAGTTTTAATAGTTATAATTATCTCTTTAGCCCCTCAATTTCATTTTTGTTATGGTTGTTTATTCATCAATGCAATAGTTAGAGAAAGGAACATATTTGTATCCATAATTACTTGGACCTTTATCATTAGTTGTACATGGAAAAATGAAACATTTATCTTTTTTTGGCAATTATTTACTTTTAATGTAATACAGAAATACTGCATTGCTTTACTGTGAAAGCCTTAGTAGTATTTGGAACATAATTCTGTACATCAGCAATCAAAGCCGTTTGACAAAAAGAAATATTTCATACACAAAATTTTCACATTTCACATTTTCTAAAATGCCTCCATCTGTACGTATTCAGTATTGTTCACAAACATGTTGGCGTGTATTTGGAGGAAAATATTCTCTACTTACAGATCTAATGATTAAGCTTAAGATTTATATTTACGCTTTACCCTGTAGGTATTCAGTTGAATCAAAAGTCTTTATTCCTTTAGGTGCTCATTGGCTTGATTACTTCCAGCACAGTGTTTCTAAGTCAAGGACAGTGTTGGCATATCATTTTAGTGTACCTATCCAACATTCACAAGAGTAATTAAGCTACGGCTAATTATAGCTTCAACTCAGTCTACAGACATTGAGTTGAATGGAGAGAAAATATTCAAAGCAAATTTTCTGGAGGTCACAAATGTTTAGTTAATTGATAGGGCTAACCTACAACAGATATCTGACTTATGACTTTGTGTGACCTTTTATTGTTGGATGTGTGGTACCTGTAAAATCTTCTGATTGACTTGTATATCACACATAACACCCAAACCCCATTGATTGTTGAGTTAAGGTTTAATATCCAATATCAACCGTAAATGCCAACACATAAGCTATTGCGATAATCTCTCTGAGGTCACTGCTTGTATATTCATGTGAGTTGAGTGAAATATAAATAAGACAAAGATTGATAAAGTGGTGGTGATATTATAATAGTATCAAGTCAGATGTTTGTCACAGCCTTTGTTAACAATGGATGTAGAGTAACAGTGAAAAGCTTTACTATGCCAGAGTACAGGAGACAAGTCTGTCACCGGTTGTAAAGAAAAGGTGATTTATCAGGTCTAAGCAGATGCGCTGTTCATAGACCTGGATGTGCCGGGGACTCTTTTTTTTGTATTTGCTGTGCAGATAACTTGAGTCCACAGTCCTCTGCTGCAGGAAGCCATTTCCCTTCACACTTCATCAACTGTCTTACCTGCATGCGTCTGCATTTGCAACTCGCACCATTTTCATGGAATATCAGGCGGGTGCACCCCATCTCATTCACGCTCTGGGTAAATCCTGCACCCGCCTATCAGACAAGGCAGATGGGCGGTTGTTTTTCCTGCGGAGATAACACTGCATACAGGGAGGGGGACAGTGGGTTTTCCTCCAAAATATAAAACTATTGTGGTCGTTTCTGTTTATTCAAATGTGCCATTTTTGTTCCCATGATTGTGATGGAAAGGATTTATTCAAACTTGGAAAGGGAATATAATCCATGACAATTTCACATGACTATAGTGCAACAGATGACATTTTCTGTGAAGTCATTTGAACACTAAGACAAAATATGAATAATAATACCAATTTATTGATTGCATATAGTAAATAAAAAAATTATGATTCTGTTCTTGGGCTATTTGTTACATATGATATATAGTAAATTTAAAGGCATATACCCTACTGTATGATATGATTAACGATTGAATTATTTCCAAGGGCAAAATGAATGTATCAACCAATGACATATAACATATGTAACCTACAGTATGAAGAGTTTAACAGATTTGTGCAGCAATTTTCAAAATCATGCACAATAATGATAATAGATTTAAAAAATTCTCCTTTGGCAAACAAAACAAAAACATTATGGATTAAAATGGTTATGAAAGATAAGATTAATAATATGGATTAACATCAAGGAACTTCTCTCTGCTGATGGAGGTTTAATTGTTATTTTTAACAGTTTTACGGAATCCATTTTGTCCTTATCTTCTCTCAGAAGTGTTCATGTTGCAATTGCAGGGCCCATCTACATGATGAGTGATTACAGCCAGAGCAAAAGCAACATTTAGGGACAAAGAAAAAAAAAAACCTAACGAAAGTAGGGGGGAGATGCTCGTCAAGCTTGTCAGAAGATATTTATATACTCTAGAGTACCCATAAATCAAGACAGTTGGGTCTCTCATTGATTAAAGAAGAGGGAAACATTTTAACAATCAAGACAGATACTTAGCACAAGTGGATTGGAGAAGGACAAGCAATAGTGCTATTCCGGAAGCCTTGTTGTTAGTTTTAATTCAAGAGTAATTCAAGAGTAAAAAGGTGATTAAAACATAACACATGGGTGAGGCAGTTGACTGAACTTGTTTTTCTTCAAAAAGGGAAAAACTGATGTTAAAACTACAATATCATTACGCAATGTTTTTCATTAAATTGGTACAGCAAAAAAACTGTGAAATTACATTAAGTACTTCTAATATATATCATGGTAGCCAACATTTTGCATGTAATCTCATCTTAAAGTCACTAGATAGCCATTCCACAAGATTGGAGATTGTTCAGAGTTTGATTTTTCTAGTCCAGGATCAGCCTAAATCTGTCTGCCAAGCCTGGCCCTTGGGGTCCATCTTTTAACTTGTCTTTTGTACTGTCATTTTCTTTCGTTTGGCAATACATATGACTGATGTAATGAGAGGAACTCTGGCCTCTGTGTCCCCGTTACTTGTCCTTGTCCACACTCAGTGGTCTTTGCATCTTTTTTCAATTTTAAGTTGGGAAGAGGATATGGTGACAAATGTGAGCTGCCAAGCTGCCATCGGACAGATTCCTTTTGATTTATTCAGTTTATCAACCATTTATGACTGTTTTATTTTATAATGATATCTATATTTTATCATTTCCATTGCATGCTTTCACTCTCTTTTTCCGTATTCTTATGTCAATTTGAATTCCTTTTATGTCTAATCGGATACCCAGTGAGTGTGGCTCCCTGAAGCAAACACCCCAAGACTGTGGTGCCATGCATAAGGAGGCACAGAACTTTTTTAGCCCCGGAGACATTAGCTGGCTATTGTGCCTATCCAAATGTCTCAGCATGAGCAGAATCCTTGCCAGTTCCCATTCCTTGTCCTTCAGATGTGGGGGAACAATAAGAGAGTAACTCATGGTTTTAATGCAAGTGATGTCCGCAGCACCATTTTGGTATAAAGCTAAAGAATGGGACCGGAAAAATGTAACAGCTATTAAATTCGTAGAGACTGTAATTCAATGCAATGCCTAACCTTTTATCATGTTAAAATTATAGCTGTAGTATAATTACCATGATTTGAGGCTGTACAGTTTTTGTTTATGGGTTCTGAACAGTTGAACTAAGCTGCAGATTGTCTCTAACATTGTTTGGTCAAATTTAGCTGTACACGGTTTGTCAGTGAATATTTAAACTTAACCTACTAAGACAGATAATGATTTCAAAGTAAAATGTTTAAAATAATTGACTCTAGCTAACCTTACCCAAATAATAAATAGATGTATTTCTTTCTAACCGATAGCTCTGATGCTGTCATTGCTTAAGGTAGCTTGCCTTAGCTAATAGCCACCAACTGGTATCATTTGTTAGTTGGCTGCATTCCTTTAATGCTAGGTGGTTTGCTGACAGACTAGACAGGGAACGTATATTAATGGAAACCAACATTGAGCTAAAGTCAGGCAAAAGCTAACTAGCAAGTTTTAATATCAAATGGATGCATGTATGCACCTGTCATTGTGTTTAAGTCTATGGTGTTTACGCTGTCCACGGATCAATCAAGACTGTATGCCCAGCTAACACAACTTGACATACCAGGTTTTGGCCATCTAGTCAGGTGAGTATACATTATTTTTATTGTTGACTTTTTGTAGGTAGCTGGTCTGGCTGGTCCTTCTGTCCACCTTGTAATGACAGAGAAAGAGCAATTCTGCTTTCATAACTGACCCTCTATAGTCTGTCACTGTTACAGTTGAGGTTGTATATATGATCGGCAGTAATCCAGGTAAGATCAGAGCTGTGGTGGTTACTAAGGGGTTGGGCATACTGTGTACCACTCATCATGATGGTATATTCTCAACGACAATTATCAAGTAATAGCGACCCAATGTAGTTGCCAGCTTTGCTAGAAAACAAAAAGAAAATCTTCCAAACCTCCACATTTGTTGTCAAACCAGCGCTGTCTGTTTCTTGCATTTTGAATGGTAATAAGAGATTGTACTAGTGTATCTGTAGAAGAATAGTTTTGTGAACTGCTTTTTTGTGAATGCCTGCATATACACCGATCAGCCATAACTTTATGACCACTGACAGGTGAAGTGAATAACACTGATAATGTTGTTATCATGGCACCTGTCAGCGGGTGGGATATTTTAGGCAGCCAGTGAACATTCTGTCCTCAAAGTTAATATGTTAGAAGCAGGAGAAATGGCCACGCATAAGGATCTGAGCTACTTTGACTAGGGCAAAGTTGTGATGGCTAGACACTTGGGTCAGAGCATCTCCAAAACTGCAGCCCTTGTGAGGTGTTCCCGGTTTGCAGTGGTCAGTACCTATCAAAAGTGGTCCAAGGAAGGAAAAGCGGTGAACCGGCAACAGGGTCATGGGCGGCCAAGGTTCATTGATGCACGTGGGGAGCGAAGGCTGGCCTGTGTGGTCCGATCTAACAGAAGAGCTACTGTAGCTCAAATTGCTGAAAAAGTTAATGCTGCTACTGATAGAAATACTATCAAAACACACAGTGCATTGCAGTTTGTTCTGTATAGGGCTGCGTGGCCACAGACCAGTCAGGGAGCCCATGCTGACCCATGTCCACTGCTGAAAGTGCCTACAATG
Organism: Esox masquinongy; assembly: GCA_016801175.1. Lineage (NCBI taxonomy): Eukaryota > Metazoa > Chordata > Actinopteri > Esociformes > Esocidae > Esox > Esox masquinongy. The sequence goes on along the minus strand of JACXGI010006303.1, from coordinate 22,209 downwards.
GGAACGTGAGCATCAGAACTGGACCATGGAGCAATGGATGAAGGTGGCCTGGTCTGATGAGTCACGTTTCCTTTTACATCACGTGGATGGCTGGGTGCATGTGTGTGTCGGTTACCTGGAGAACACATGGCACCAGGATGCGCTATGGGATTGACGCGTACCACCTTCCTAACCTAAGCATTGTTGCAGACTGTGTACACCTTTTCATGGCAACGGTATTCCCTGATGGCACTGGCCCCTTTCAGCAGGATAATTGGCCCTGCCACAAAGCAAAAATGGTTCAGGAATGGTTTGAGGTACACAACAACGAGTTCAAGGTGTTGACTTGGCCTCCAAATTCCCCAGATCTTAATCCAATCGGGCATCTGTGGGATGTGCTGGACAAACAAGTACGATCCATGGAGGCCCCACCTCATAACTTACAGGACTTAAAGGCTCTGCTGCTAACGTCTTGGTGCCAGATACCACAGCACACCTTCAGAGGTCTAGTGGAGTCCATGCCTCGACGGGTCAGAGCTGTTTTGGTGGTAAAAGGGGGACCTACAAAATATTAGGTAGGCGGTCATAAAGTTATGGCTGATCAGTGTAGCTACCAAATGAAACCTAGCCCACCGGGTGAGATTGAAGTGTTGACTGTGACAGTACATAGATAGGACATTACCAGAGAATACTAGACATACCGTTCTGTGAATAAGTATTTGCTGCATTTCTAGTTTTTTTTATACATTTGTTATTGAGTGCTTTCAGATCTGGAGATGTTTTGAGGTGGACAGGATGGTTGACTCATTGGTGGAAATCTTAGCCACTGGTACTTTCTACTTGACTGGTAAGAGGAAGACTTCTACTTATCAGTTAGGCGAATACAACCCTGTTTCCAAAAAAAGTTGGGACTCTGCGTAAAATGCAAATAAAAACAGAATGCAATGATGTGCAAATCATTTATCCCTATATTTAATTGAAAATCGTACAAAGACAACATATCAAATGTTAAACCTGAGAAATGTTTTTGTTTTTGTAAAAATACATGCCCATTTTGACTTGCAACACATTTCAAAAATGTTGGGGCGTGGGCATGTTTACCACTGTGTTGCATCGCCTTTTCTTTTAGCAATACTCTGTTAGAGTTTAGGAACTGAGGAGACTAATTTCTGTAGTTTTGAAAGTGAAATGTATTGCCATTGTTGCTTGATATAGGATTGCATCTGCTCAACAGTTTGGTCAACAGTTTGCTCAACAGTTTTCTTTTCATAATGCTCCAAATGTTTTCAATGGGTGGCAGGTCTGGATTGCAGGCAGGCCAGTTTAGCACCCAGAGTCTTTTACTATAGAGCCATGCTGTTGTAATACATGCAGAATTTGGTTTGGCATTGTCTTGCAAGACAATTAGCAAGGCCTTCCCTGAAAAAGATGTCTGGATGGCAGCATATGTTGCTCCAAAACCTGTATATATTGTTCAGCATTAATGGTGCCTTCACAGATGTGCAAGTCACCCATGCCATGTGCACTAATGCACCCCTATACCATCATGGATGCTGGCGTTTGAACTGTGCGCTGATAGCAAGCCAGATGGTACCTCTCCTTTTTAGCCCGGAGGATGCGGCTTCCATGATTCCCCAAAATTATTTCAAATTTTGATTCGTCAGACCACAGGACAGTTTTCCACTTTGCCTCAGTCCATCTTAAATGAGCTCGTGCCCAGAGAAGGCGGCAGCGTTTCAGGGTCTTGTTTATATATGGTTTCTTCTTTGCATGGTAGAGTTTTAACTTGCGTTTGTGGATGCAACAATGTACTGTGTTCACAGACAATGTTTTTTGGGAACTGTTCCTGAGCCTATGCAGAGATGTCCTCCACAGAATTTTCTGTTTTTAATGCAGTGCCGAGGGCCCGTTGATCACGACCATCCAATATTGATTTTCGGCCTTGTCCCTTGCGTATAGAGATTTCTCCGGATTCTCTGAATCTTTTAATGATATTATGTACCATAGATGATGTAATCCCCAAACTCTTTGCAGTTTTACATTGAGAAACATTATTCTTAGATTGTTGCACTGCCTGCGCAGTCTTTCACAGTGTGGTGAACCCCTCCCCATCTTCTGAAAGACTCATCCTCTCTGGGATACTCTTTTTATACCCAATCATGTTACTGACCTATTGCCAATTAACCTAATTAGTTGAGATGTTCCACCAAGTTTTTTTTTTAGCATTGCACAACTTTTCCGGTCTTTTGTCGCCCCCTTCCCAGCTTTTTTGAAAGGTGTTGCTGGCGTCAAATTAAAAGTGGGCGTATATTTTTCAAGAAACAATAACATTTCTCAGTTTTAACATTTGATATGTTGCCTTTTTGCTCTTTTCTATCGAATATAGGGTGTAAATGATTTGCACATCATAGCATTCTGTTTTTCTTTACATTTTACACCGTGTCCCAACTTTCTTGCAAACAAGGTTGTATACGTCAGGCTATTTTCATTACATGAGAAGTTGTCACGTAGTGCTTTTATTGTAACCCAGCCTAAAGCAGGGAAACCGGGGGACATGCCGGGCACCACTATTTCTGTCATTACTTTCTCCCTGTGTGATATCATATCCTCTTCCTGGTAAGGTAGTTTGCCAGTGCAGGTGGTCTCCCCATCAACATGAGTCTCCTGCTGCTCCGGCCCCTGACAAACACTCACACTATACTTTCTGTTGCTCGTAAAGTCAAACCCAGCTAATATCTGAATAAGCAGACAATTTAGTCGAAACTGAATTTCCAGTGAAGTGTCCTGTGAAAAGTCTCCTGCAAACTTTTTATGAGCAATATTGATCACATTGTGTGTGTGTATTGCAGGAATTGAAGGCGGTGCAAACCTTGTGTTTACGGTAGCGCCGGGAACTTTGTGCCATGATGGCTGACTTTTTACAGTTCTTGCACCTACGAAAATTGAGCAACATCTTCCTGTTTGCCATCAAGGACCCGTCCTTACTGCCCCCCTGGGTGAATGGTACACCTCAGCTTTAGCACTTTGTGTGAATAGCAGCTAACTTCTCCAGGTCACAAGCACTTGTGAAATCTTCTTCTAGTTAGCACTAGAATTAATTGAGGCCGCTGAGATTTATAGTATTGATGAAATATGACGTGTTTGATGGGTGCATTGTATTTTCATTTGTGATACTGTTTAAACTGATTTTATTTATAGCGCTTCAATGAAACACATTCCAATCAGCTCTTCATGTGGCACACAATTTTAAAGTTGTCAGTGGATTTTCCATGCTTTACTTCTATTAAGAACGTTATCCTTGAGTGTGATAACGCCACCAACCATAATCTCTGGCTATGATTTGATCACCATATACATATACAGTGAGGGAAAAAATTATTTGATCCCCTGCTGATTTTGTACATTTGCCCACTGACGAAGAAATGATCAGTCTATAATTTTAATGGTAGGTTTATTTGAACAGTGAATAACAACAAAAAAATCCAGAAAAACGCATGTCAAAAATGTTATAAATTGATTTGCATTTTAATGAGTGAAATAAGTATTTGATCCCCTCTCAATCAGAAGGATTTCTGGCTCCCAGTGTCTTTTATACAGGTAACGAGCTGAGATTAGGAGCACACTCTTAAAGGGAGTGCTCCTAATCTCAGTTTGTTACCTGTATAAAAAACATCTGTCCACAGAAGCAATCGATCAGATTCCAAACTCTCCACCATGGCCAAGACCAAAGAGCTGTCCAAGGATGTCAGGGACAAGATTGTAGACCTACACAAGGCTGGAATGGGCTACAAGACCATCGCCAAGCAGCTTGGTGAGAAGGTGACAACAGTTGGTGCGATTATTCGCAAATGGAAGAAACACAAAAGAACTGTCAATCTCCCTCGGTCTGGAGCTCCATGCAAGATCTCACCTCGTGGTGAGGAATCAGCCCAGAACTACACGGGAGGATCTTGTCAATGATCTCAAAGCAGCTGGGACCATAGTCACCAAGAAAACAATTGGTAACACACTACGCCGTGAAGGACTGAAATCCTGCAGTGTCTGCAAGGTCCCCCTGCTCAAGAAAACATGTACAGGCCCGTCTGAAGTTTGCCAATAAACATCTGAATGATTCAGATGAGACCTGGGTGAAAGTGTTGTGGTCAGATGAGACCAAAATCGAGCTCTTTGGCATCAACTCAACTCGCCGTGTTTGGAGGAGGAGGAATGCTGTCTATGACCCCAAGAACACCATCACCACCGTCAAACATGGAGGTGGAAACATTATGCTTTGGGGGTGTTTTTCTGCTAAGGGGACAGGACAACTTCACCGCATCAAAGGGGCGATGGACAGGGCCATGTACCGTCAAATCTTGGGTGAGAACCTCCTTCCCTCAGCCAGAGCATTGAAAATGGGTTGTGGATTTGTATTCCAGCATGACAATGACCCAAAACACACGGCCAAGTCAACAAAGGAGTGGCTCAAGAAGAAGCACATTAAGGTCCTGGAGTGGCCTAGCCAGTCTCCAGACCTTAATCCTATAGAAAATCTGTGGAGGGAGATGAAGGTTTGAGTTGCCAAACGTCAGCCTCGAAACCTTAATGACTTGGAGAAGATCTGCAAAGAGGAGTGGGACAAAATCCCTCCTGAGATGTGTGCAAACCTGGTGGCCAACTACAAGAAACATCTGACCTCTGTGATTGCCAACAAGGGTTTTGCCACCAAGTACTAAGTCGTGTTTTGCAGAGGGGTCGAATACTTATTTCACTCATTAAAATGCAAATCAATTTATAACATTTTTGACATGCGTTTTTCTGGATTTTTTTTGTTGTTATTCTGTCTCTCACTGTTCAAATAAACCTACCATTAAAATTATAGACTGATCATTTCTTTGTCAGTGGGCAAACGTACAAAATCAGCAGGGGGAAAAAAATAATGTTTTCCTTCATTGTACACGTGAATAATAGTAATCAATGTATGAAATTACGTTCATGTACGTCAGACTTGACAAGGAAAGCTATTTTTTTTTACTCATTACAATGTATATTTTGACCGCATATGAAGTAATTAAATCTAACAGCTGGAATTGTATGTTATTTACCAACCTCACACTTGTGTACTTATTTTTACTTATTACATTTTGAAAGACTTCTGTAATTCCTCCTATGGCCACTTGAGTGATGCACTCATATTGATATCTCATACTAATGTTGCTAAAACAAGAAATTATACTACAAGACCATTAATTTGTATTATACTACCCTATGTTAACCAAGCTATTTAGAACCTGAAATGGTTATTTGGCTCTATGTTTCACTTGTGACTCTAAAGGGGTTCCTGGAACCAAGCAGTAGTTGGTTCTGAAAGAGCCATCCTATGGGGATAGATGAAGAACCCGTTTTCTAAGCGGTAAACTCAGAAATGACTTTTTCTTGTTCCCGAAAGAACACCAGAACGTTCCAGGTGCTTCATATTTAAAACATGCATCTCCATCAAATGGTGAAGAAGTTCATTGATTCGTCAGTTTACAGTGATAATTATTGAGGCTGCTGGGGCTAATTAGACTCTACAGTTGCCCCTTCAAGCCAGTCTGCAACAATGCTGCTTTCGTGAGGCAAAGCTGCACTTCCATAAGGCACCACAATATTTTATTTTGTCTTTTTGAGCAATATCACACAAAAGAATGGAAAAGTGTGCCTAATAATGTGACATGGATTTGTTTATGTCTGATTTTGATAGTTGAAACGTAAAAGATCAAATACATCATAAATTAAATGTTTAACTGTTACTGATGTTTATATCTTGTCAAACCACAATAGGGATCTGTTAATTGGATTTTAAGGCTTGTTTTGTTATTTAAAAGTGGAACATGAATTGCATCATTCAAGTCACAAGTCCTAAATTTCATAGGTTTATTGATCTCCTTGCCACTTTCTGGAAGTCAACCTTAGAGTTGTGTTAGTGTCATGTGACAATGTCTGAACAAGTTGGTTGGGGTGAGTGACTGGTTTAATATTCATAGCATGTTTTCTTCCAGTTATTATCTCTAAGCATCTTTATGGCTCAAGTCACACATCATTTTCTTTGAAAACTGCTAATGCGCTTCCTGTTGCAGTTCCCCCTTGCCACGCCTGCACCGTCTCTGTTCATTAGTTAAAAATATTGGACTAAATTAGAAATGACTAAATGTGTTGAAGCTGTTAAAATAATCTTCCGTCTTTGTTGTTTAACTTCAGATGTCAACGGGGGAAAAAAAAGAGTAAAAAATACTATTTTATGCGTGTAAAGAAAAATACATAGAATACATCTACTTGCTCCATTTTCTCATTGCATGTTTGAGCAAAGCAAACTTTCCTGGAGAAGGCCATAATATTTGCTAACTAAAGTAGTCACGGTCAGTTATCCCATACAGTATGTGTGTGTGCCATACCACTGAGCAAAGCAGCCAAGGTGATATCAGGGTTTTGCAAAAGCAGCGCAAATGAAACAGCTGATAATCCTGTCTGACATTCTCACCTGCTACACCCTCGGTTCTATCTAATCAGAGAGGGAGCACACGGCCCGGTTTGCTCTGGATTCAGAGTGAGACGGTTGTCTTGGCAAAAGTTGTACAAACATCTTCAATATTCAGAAAGTTAATTGTTGATTGTTGAGATAACGTTAGACACTGTAGAAATATTGAGCTGGCTTTTATTGGTCTCAAAATGCTAGCAGCAGATGTTTTCTAAGCTTTGTTGGGTAAATGCTGAAACGGAATACTCATCTTGCTTGCAAATTTCCCTGAATGTGGTGATGCCTTAGTGATGCTTTTTATTTTGTAATGCAAACCTGCCACCAATGTTTTGCCAATTTTAAATCATACATTTTCCTTAATGTTTAGGCAGTCTATGGACTGAGTATGACAGCAATCCAGATGTAACCCCTTTACTAACGGTTAGGGTAAATTGACATTGTAAATATGCCTAAAAGGACATCTCAGTGCAAAAGTTAACTGTGTATGACTTAAAAGAGAATATCTTATATGCTCTTTTAATTCTCTTTATATATATATATATATATATATATATATATATATATAATTTTTTTTTTTTACTTAGTGTTGGATGGTGTGTCTGACCCTGAAAGTTTTCTATGGGAGAGAAACTATTACCCATGGTTGTGGTTGTCTTTAAACAGCCATTATAAACTTCAGCTAACTTCAGTCAGCCCCGGATAGAAATCAATGTAAGTAATCAGGGAGCGTGAGCATGTTTAATTATATTCTTTTTTTCATCACCTGAAATCAACTCCATATGTGGTTTGATGTTACTTAAAGGTGATTGGTCATTAAAAAATAAACATAGTCACACTGCCCTCATTAAGTCCATTGATTTTTAGCAAGTGGTGGCTAAAATCTGCTGACGTTTGTAATGGTTGTTGAAATAAAACGGAACCATGGATTAAAATTAGTTTTAGGCCCAAAGACTTTCGGACTGAGGAACCATCTAACGTCACATTGAAAAAGTTTACTTCTCACTTAACTCACTAGGGGAAATAAGCATATTGTGGGAGCAGGGGGAAGATGACGACAACTTGCAGCGTTGTTCCAACAGTTCAAGAGAGCTACTATAATTTAGTGATAAGTTCCTACTAACTCAAAAACAATCCAACTCAAACAGAGCTTGTTGGAAAATTAAAATACCTGTAGAAACGGTTTTCAAACATTAATGTGTAAAAACACTGGCATTCCTCGCCTTTCTCACACATCCTCCCCAGTCACTTTTTAATTCAGATTGACATATACTGTACACAAGCATCTTTACCAAGGCTTCTCATTGGCTAACCAACAAATCAGATTCACTATTCAGACGAACGAAAGAAAAATAATAATTAAATGTACAAGTATTAAACGGTACATCAATACCCTCTGTGTGATTCAAATGTCATGTTTTTTCTTGGACGTTTTACACGCAGATGCAAAACAAGCATTTTCAGAAAGTCTATATTATATTTTAAATATATTTTTATCAAAATAAAAGCTGTAGTAAAGCGTAATTTTTCTTATAAATTTGTATTTCTAACAGGGTATAATTACTCATGCTTTGGCTATCCCTTTAAGTTGGATGCTGGCATGCATCCCTATAGTTCTGACTATTGCTTGTGTGTCTCTCTTGTATGTGTGACCAAAAAATGTTTCTTTAAATTATTCTGAGAAGGTTGTACGATAATGCTGGGCCTCCAAATCATAGGTCATGCAGTTCTAAGCAATGCCTCCTCATTATCACAGCGATATATTGTGAGAGGTAATAATGATGGCAACTAGCTTCTATTGCACTTGTACTCTTTAAGAACACAATGATGGACTCATTCATTTCCAAGCAATCCTGATGACATAAACACGGTTTCAAGGCTTGACATTTTTTATTTGAGGCAAGACGGTGCAGTTTCTGAAAATTGCTATGTTTTTTAATGCTTTACCAGTTGATTTTTTTAAACCTGCCTCTGTTTATTTTCCTGATTTTGAATGCCTTCCTAAGATGAGCTTCATTCATGTGTCACGTTTTGTTTGTTATCACATATTCATGTGTAGTCAGAATATCTTTGCAAAGTGAAGTGCAAAATATAGACTGAAGAGGATTTTTTATGTTGTTTTTATTACAGACAGCATTCTGGCTCAATTCAGAGTAAACACTACTGAAATGTGCGCCACATTTCCCTGAGCGTTTGTTATGGAGGTTTAACAAGTTCTCATACTGTTTGTAAACTAAGCTATTTGAAGGATTGCGGAGAGAGTTCCGGTGTCACAGGCAGAACCAAAACACAACTGGTCAGTATTTCTTTTGCTTCGGGGTAGGTACAAACGTAAAGCCACAAAAAATGTTATTGGCTTTTTTGTTGCAAAAAAAAAACATGAGTAAGCAGTGTTCTGTCAGATTGGGAGATGAGTTATTAATAGGGTCTAGACAATCATTTAGCAATATGTTCTGATGGGGTGTGCTGTATAACGAATATATCACTGCTGTTAGCTGTTCTTATGCATGACAAAGTGGAATTCCTGGCTACAGCCCTAAGCTGTGGTATATTGACAATATGATCCAATATAAACACAGAAGGTGCCTTATTGCTACCAGTTACCAACGTTATTGGAGAAGTAAAAATAATGTAATTCGTCATACCCTTGGTATATGTTCTAATACGCCACAGCTTTCAGCTTATCAGCATTCAGTGCCTGCGCCGCGTTAGGAGGAAACAGAGACTTTTGCGGGCAGTCAGCTTACTTGACCCACCACAACAAGATACTAGAGCACCTTATGGTCCTACCCTTCCCTGAAATGGAAGGTGCTAAGTGAGTTGTTCAATGCGCTTGGGAACTCCCTATGTACGTCCGTAAAGGGCTTTAGTGGCCTGACAACACTCGAGAGGCACACTTTTGATGCCTCTTCTCTGATTCCTACAAATGAGGTTGAGGATTAAGCCTACTATACATTTGTAATGTTCAAGGGCAAACATTCATTCTGGTTAAGGTTTATTTTCCGATTTTAACCAAAATGCTTAGCATATCTTGAAGATTATGACTCAAGTCTAGACCTAATAAGCTAGGCCTAATTATTTGTCCCATTTCCCAATTACACTTGGCCATGATGTAAAGTAAACAAACGTCAGCAAATCTAACCTATTTAATCTAATCCAATTTTGACATGGATAGCTGTGTAGATAGACATGCACGTCTGCAGCTCAAATATTATCACATGACAGACAGTGTTATTATTGATGAAAGCCTGGGTCTTCACATACATAGGCAGGCACCATATTGTGAGAGATTTGGCTCTTCAAAACACTTGAAAGGATTTTTCCATCGAGTTGTGAGATGCCTCTGTAGACTCCAACGTTTACCAGAAAACCAATTTGAGACTGCCCACTGGCTGTGAATAAGGGCGGTTTGAGTATTTGAGCACTCCTTCTAATGAGATGGAAACTTTGCATCCGTCTTCTGAAGAATGTTAAATCTGTGCTCTGCTCTTGGCAACCTCTGTTGGTTTCTGCACTTCCTGCAGTGATGAAGAAATTCGTAGCCAAAAGTGCCCTCTTCACTCTTTTTGTAAATTGATATGTCCAAATGATGCATCTTCTCTCACATCTAAAGCATTTAATAGGGGATGTCTTTAGCTGTTTTTTCTGGTATTTTGGATGGCTTTTCAAGTATTTTTAGATGTTTTTCTATTAGCCTTTGTACTTTCTTACTTTGTTATATACAATCTATACTCTACATGTATTGCTCTGTTGCTTAATTTTTTCTTAAGTAATTGCACCATGCTTGGGTACAGCTTGCTAGAAGAGTGATTGCACAAAAACCTTATCCTCTGCCAAGCCTTTTGAATGGCTTTCACTAGAGCTTTTTTCCTGCCCTTTCATTTTTGTGTAAAGCTGGCAGTGCATTGACAGTAGCAGCACTTTGTGTAATTCCCCAGATTGAAAAGCTGTTTCACAATGAGAGATTTACTCAGCGTCGCTCCTGACGCTTGGAAACCACACTGGGATTTGCAAACATCCTCTTTCCGAGAGCTCAACTCTCTGATTCACTCTGATTTACTTTAACCTCGTCTTTTTAGCTATAGATGAAGCCGAGAAATACTTAATACTGAACAGGTGCAGGTAAAGAAGTCAAATATTTGGAAACAAATTAGCCCAGATGTTAGCCTTTGCTTTGGTCTGACTTAGACTCCCTGAGAATGGGCACCTGCCTTTGTTTTACGGCTGTAGGTCATAAGTCACTTATTGCCATATTAACAGGCAGGGACCCTTTGCCTTTTGGCAGATTTATTTGTTTCAAATGCAACTGAGGGCCATGGAGAAAAAAACCATCCATGTAGCTTGCTCTTGTTTTGTCTCACTTGCCTTTTCAGTGAAACCTTTCCATTTTCTGACCTGTTGGTGTGGCCGTTGATTTCTGGCCTCCCTTGTTTCTTTTGGTTTTCTCTTGTTCTCTCCCTGTGTTCCTGAACTCATTACAGAGCAATCAGCCCCAAGCGCTGAAGTGTGCACCCAGAGGGAACAATAACTGTAAATAACCCAGACTGCAAGCTCCCCGATAACATGTTACCAAGATGATAACAGCCCTTCTTAGCGGTCCTGTTGACCTTCTACTTGCCTTGGGCGTGCCAAGTACGCCTTACCTCTCACTGTTTTTTTTTCTTAATCTCCAAAACTCTGCAGAAAAGATGATTCTCCTTTGCTGTGAGACAGTGTGTGTGTGTGTGTGTGTGTGTCTGTGTCTGGGAGTAGAACAAAAAAAACAACAGATGAAACAACAACAAATCGACCTGGACTGTTATCCCTCTGCCAAAGCCTCTCATGTCCTTTGCAGGCCTGCACATTATTAACTTGTAAAAATATGGCATGAAATTGGACCAGACTCAGATTGGCTCTCTTTACAGGACACCACTGCACAGCAAACCAGCAAAAAAGAAGAGAACAAAAAAAATGAAAAAACATACAAGAATACTATAGATTCTACTAGTAAACCATGATATTTTAAGGTTTCAGAGATCGATAAAATATTATAATTTTGAAGTGCTTTCACAGGCTCATGTCAAAGGCTACCTTGATGTCAATAGAGTAGAACTTGTGGGCAAAAAAAATCCTTGGCTGGCCGAGATAGATAATACAATTAAGCCACTGTTACTAAGCATGTATCACTGTGACCCATTACCACGCTAACCTCTAAAGGTGTAATGCTTTAGGGTCTTCTCAAAAACAATTATAAAAGGGCAGATAGAAAATGTGGTACAGGCATTCTCCTTTATTTGTTCCAAATATGTGGGCTGCATATCTCACTGATATCCTCTGTCAGAGCTATTTTCATATATGTTGAGATTGCCAGTTCTTCAATGAAGTCGTTTCATATTGTCTACCTTGTTCTCTTACGTTTTAAACTCCTTTTCTGTCATTATTTTCGGGGTTGTCTAGGACCACATTTCAGTTAGGAATTCAGCATACCGAAACAAAATAGCAAAATATGTCCTATCTTTGTTTAAATATTCACCTGAACCTGTTTGCAGGAAATCTATGCATAGCATCCACACTGATATAGAGGCTAAGCCTACTTTAAATTGCATAATGTGTAAGCATGGGTATGCTAAATGTTGTAAGTAAGATTAAATAAATGATTGAAAAGGCTTAAAGGGAAGTTTACTATTCTAAACAAATTCTATGCAAAGCCACTAGCTCAAATCATGAACACATTACAAACACTATAATTGGGTGTATAATATTAACATATTGTGTATATAATTGGGTATATCATATTAAACAAGAAACCAGGCAAGCCTAGTTCAGCTGGCCCGCAATAAAATGTGTTAATCGTGGCAGCCCTCTCGAGAATCGAACCCGGGTCGCCCACGTGAAAGGCATTGTTGTTAACCACATCATGCCAAGTTTGAATATTTTGTTAGACACCATTAACTAGCGTTAAACTGAGTAACGTTTCTTATTAAGTTTACCTCCACCACAAATAGTATCTATGAACTGTATGACTTTTGCCACTGGCCGTTTTAAAAGCTTATTAGCAAGTAATATGTCGCTAGACGCCATTATATTGTGTTAAACTGAATAACGTTTCTTATTAAGTTTACCTCCACCACAAATAGCATCTATGAACTTTATGGCTTTTGTCACTGGCCGTTTTAACAGCTTATTAGCCATTCGTGAATGACATTGATTCAATAACGACTGTATCAATATAGGTGACGATAACAGACTTTTTCGTCAAGTGAAAATACGAAAAAATCGTGTAGCCAGCGAAGTGTTTATCTATCCTGAACAAATCCTGAGACATAATTCGAAAATCCACCAGAAATAGTCGCAACATAGTAAACAGTTTCATTTTAGGCTTCCCATAACGTATCTACTCAAGGTTGTAGCCAGCGAGGTTTTTGTCTACCCTGAACAAATCCTCTTTTGCCACTGGCCGTTTTAACAACTAATTAGCCATTTGTGAATGACATACAGTATCTATCAATATAGGTGACGATAACTAGTGATGGCCATTCGAGGCTTCATTCGCGTTATTTTAGCAGCAGGATATTATCCTGGCAGCACTCAGATTTTCTTTATCACAATAAAAACCATAATTGAAATGTATAAGGCAATACAGTTAACAATCTAGTCTGTGAAAAAGAACAGACAAGAATAACATTGGAACGGACATTAAACATAAAATGTACAGACAAGATTGTTAACTATATTATACTTATTTAGTTCAATGATGGCTTTTATTTTGAAAAAGAAAAATCTGAGTTAGCACTGCTAGCATAATATCCTGCTGCTAGAAGAACGGTAATGAAGCCTCGAATGGCCATCACTAACGATAACTGACTTTTTTGTCAAGTGAAAAGACAAGAGAATCGTGAAGCCAGCGAAGTGTTTGTCTATCCTGAACAAATCCTAATATCCACCAAAACCGTTTTATTTTAGGCTTCCTATTACGTAGCAACGTAAAGTTGTAGCCAGCAAAGTTTTTTCTGTCCTGAATCTCAGGCATAATGCGTTTTGACTGTTACGGGAGGCGAACACGGGACCTGTTGTTCCGGAGGCCGTGTCTCTAACCACTACGCTATTTAACAAGGGTCAGTCGGTCATAATGCGTTTTGACTGTTACGGGAGGCGAACGCGGACCTGTTGTTCCGGAGGCCGTGTCTCTAACCACTACGCTATTTAACAAGGGTCAGTCGGTCATAATGCGTTTAGACTGTTACGGGAGGCGAACGCGGGACCTGTTGTTCCGGAGGCCGTGTCTCTAACCACTACGCTATTTAACAAGGGTCTGTCGGTCATAATGCATTTTGACTGTTACGGGAGGCAAACGCGGGACCTGTTGTTTTCCCGGAGGCCGCGTCTCTAACCACTACGCTATTTAACATGGGTCGGTCCGGTCGGTCGGTCTTAGCCAGCTCCGCTTACGCGGTCTGGCAAAAACAAAGTTGACTATGGAGGGTTTCAAGCACTTCCTCAAAATTTCACAGTAACTGGACAGTGATCCAATACAATGACTAACAGGGAATGTCCATTCACTGTTATACTACTGCCATAATGCTTTTCTAACGTTGTGACTAATAGGGAATGTCCACTCGCCGTTATACTACTCCCATAATGCTTTTCTAACATATTGACTAACAAGGAATGTCCACTCAACGTTATACTACTGCATGCTTTTCTTACAGTTGTCCCTGTGGACCCACAGATGAAGGGAGGAGACAAGAATTGAACTCAGGCCTTTGTTGGCGAGCCAAACAAGTGCATGGTGCTTGAAGTGTTACCACTTGACCACGACTCCACACATTAATTTGACCCCAGCACTGCCTAAAAGGGTAATCCACCCATAAACACAAATGTCTAGGATATACATAGCTACGTTGTGAAATGTTTCTGGATTTCATAATTATAATAAGTTAGCAAGCAACATTATAGAATGTTGAACAAGTGTATTTTGACTCATGGCAACTAGAAAACCATGCAAAGCTCTCTATAAAGGCTTGGTGGCTATAGGTGCATTTCTTGCTCCAAAACATACCCACCCAATAGTACCTAATTCAATATCAGCATGTGAAGTAGTTGTATAGTTCTAAAATTGCTTAAGCTAACAGTATTTTCACTTTAGAGCAAAATATACTGGCTGATTTGGCAATCTGAAGTGCAGGTAATTTTTTTTAAGAGTTATGAAATGTGACCAGTGACTAGAATATATAGCTATTATACGTTACTACAGTACATGATTTCCTCATTTCACAGACGGACTACTTAAAAGTTAAATAATAGTGAAAAAGTAATTTTACCCACTGATTCTACCAGTCACATTTTGGACACACCCATTCAAGTGAATGGGTGTGTCCAAACTTTTGACTGGTACTGTGTAGGCTTTCATTAAGTTGATAGGAGCTTCATGATTTGTGTTTCTGGGGGTGGATTACCCCTTTAACCCCAGCTGAAAATAGAGCCTTAGGTTTTGGATTCTGTTACATAGTTTGGTGAAATGTAGAGGTCACGGTTTTAATCAGGCTTGGAGATTAAATGATAAGGCAGGGGGGAAAAGGCTTTTAAGAAGTCATGAAGCCAAAGATTGATGTTTTCTCTGTGACATCTTGCCTTTACACACTAGAAAAAAAGTGCAAGGACAGATATTTTGCCCCAGGTCTGAACTAAGACACCTATGCTGGATGGAATCAATAGCGCCTTTATCAGTTGTCTGTACCCTGGAATGCTCTCACCAGGGGCAAACGGATGTGTTTTCCAATAATGAAACAGAGCATGTAGCAAAAATAAGTTTAAAAGGTTCCCACTTTCTCAAGTCCCTTTTAATTTCCACTGCGATTTGTGTCACAAAGTAAAGCCCCTGAAGGAGTATAGAAGGTTTTTAGTTATTTGGGGATTGTTTCTTTTTAAGATTATTTTTTAGGACTTTATTCTTTATTGCTAGAGACTGTGGTAAAATCTAGAGAGAGTTTCTGCTGACAGTGCTGTGGGCCCATTCAAACCCAATGCTACAGTAGTATATGTGCCCTGGAGGCAGTGGTTTGGTCCACAGGACAACCTTATAATTATAATTGTTAAGTTGGCTATTGTAGGGTTTTCATATTTACCCATAGTTGTCATCTGTTTTCACAGCCGATACCACAATTCAAAACTTTGAAGTGATATTCAGCACGTTATTGGTCTTTGGCATTTAAAATAAGGAAAATAAAATTTGCAAGTCATTTTCCATTCCAAAGCCTTTCAAGATATTTAATATCAGACACACAATATACTGTTTATTGAGTCGTAATGGAATAGTCTGCGAGAGCAAACATTTTCCAGAATTTAGGCTACCCTAAATGGAAGGCGTCCCAAGTGAATCCATGAATCAGTCATTGAAATAGTTGTTTTTTCCAATGCGCTATCTCCATTACCGTGGCACTGTTGAACAGAGCACCCCGGTCATGCCGCATGATACATCTGCATGGCAGAGGCCATCCATCCAGTGCAGCTGCAGGCTGTCCCATTGTGTGGGCTGAGCACTGTGACTGCTCTCCCTTGTTACCTCAGTAATGGGATTAGATTAGCTGCGTTTCCTCCTGTGAGTCCACGTGCAACGACCCTGTTGCTGCCTTGGTGACGCACCCACTTTAATGTTACTGTCAAATGAACACTTACTTTCATAATTTTCGGTTTAGCAATGTCCTTTGTGTGAAATTCAGTGAAGTGAACAAATGAAATGTCGCTTCTTTTTCAAAATAACTTTGTTTTACAGAGGACGTATAAATGTATAAAACCATTTACCTCAAAAATGTTGTACAAGCGTGAAGGTTCAGGGGCAGAGGTTGGCCTTTAGTTTGTATAATGCTAGTGGTCCTGACCAGAAATTAAAGAAATTAAATTACAGATCTAAATAAATACATATCTATAAACACCGTATGGTATTATTAACAAAACATACTTTCACATTCCTCTTATACATATTCTTCTTGTACTTGGAAAAAAGTGTCTAATTAACCACTGTACTCAGAATAAGCTTTACTCAAAATATTGCGATGGGAAAACAGACAAAGTAGGCCTACTATACCGGCACTAGTTGTGCTTATGGCAGTAAAACTATATACAGTTATTAAAACAACATTGAGTGTTTGCTTCAACATGATTTTTCATAGAAAGCATTCCAGTGCAATAGATATACTGGTGCTGTTTGCTAGCTCTTTTTTGAAACCTAATACAATAACCAAACATCTTAGATGTTTGGATGAGATAAATACTGTGGCCACATAGTCTTTATTAATATACCTGTTTCAGCAACATATATCAATATTCAAATGTCAGTTTACATTTTAGGCAATATCCTGATTATTCTGACATATTTTAGAATGCATGTTTATAATAATTGAAATAACAATGCATATTGGCATTGGAAAGCCCTATCAAAAGCATTCATCCTGAAATGCTATCACATACATTTTGGTCATTATTTTTGTGCATACACTTTAAAGGAAATTCAGCCAACAACAATGTATACAATTGAGGTTCTTGAATATTAGTTATATCCTGAAAGTCCTTGAATTTGACTGGTCTATGTCTGTATGAACCTTGTCTTATTAACTATTTTATATAGGCATACATGACATTCTTTTGTATGGGCCTACAGAAGTCCATTCAAGATGAACAAATATATATTTTTGATCTGCAGCACGGGCCATGGACTTAACATATTTAGGGGTCCTGTGTAGAAACTTGACAAATGCACGAGACCCCATGAACTATTATGTAATTACGCAATAAGATCCTATATGGCCAATACGCCATGACTAAAAGCTGTTCACGACGCAATGTGAAGTTACTTGATACAGCACCACAGTATATAATATATTACCTATTACCAATGCAATTAGAACAGTAAAACGTTATGAGGTGTCAAATAGTAACAGTGGTATATGGTGTCATTTAATACAGCTTTCAGCATATCAGTGATTAGCATTTGAACCACCTGGTTTATAATCATGTATACTGCCATGCATATACAAATAAAAAGGATGTTTTACATAATGTTGGTCAAACTTGGGCATTAGCAAACAAAACAACTTGTACTGTAGATTGTCTCTAACTTCTCAAAAGACACTTCTGAACAATCAATAATTTACCATGTGAGGATCAGGATATTGGGACTTACAAGTCATGGTAAATGCGCTATGGATGACGCTTGAGATAATGATAGATTTATGGACTATATTAATTGAATATAAAGATGTTTATTATATAGAAATCCATGATTACAGTTCAAGGAAGATAATGACTTGTAACTGTGACATAAAACAGAACATTTCAAAAGCAGTCTATTCTATGGGAATAATACCAGCCTGTACAACTTGATAAATATTCGTAATCAAAGATAAATGTGTGATGAAAGGTCATCCATTAGCAATTTTATATAATATGAAATGAGTCAGATACATATCCAGTGAACATGAACATTTGGTTTTTCTTCACTGAATACATGAATGTATTCTTATTAGATTTATATTTTGTATGGTGGTTTAGTAATATTTCTACGTCAAAAAAAGTTCAGTATTGTGCTTTATATAGGCTTTTCTGCTGCTCACACTAAAATATTATGTTAATTTTATAGTATGATTGCAATAGAAGATAACCAGTCATGGGATGAAATTATATTTTTAAGGATATCTTGATTAATGTTGGAGAGAATATTCCATAT
This sequence comes from Esox masquinongy, assembly GCA_016801175.1. Classification (NCBI taxonomy): domain Eukaryota; kingdom Metazoa; phylum Chordata; class Actinopteri; order Esociformes; family Esocidae; genus Esox; species Esox masquinongy. The sequence goes on along the minus strand of JACXGI010006303.1, from coordinate 4,039 downwards.
TCTCAAATCCTCTACTATTCGATTCTTAGCAACAGCATTTAATTGCGCATACCTTGATGAATGTTAGAGAGAATATTCCACATTCTCAAAACCTCTGCTATTCAATTCTTAACAACAACATTTAATAAATTACAGCCAATTTTGTTGAAATTGTGATATTTCTTCGTATTAAGATACAGATGTTAAAATATGTGTCTAATTTGATCAATGTGTCTAAATTTCAGCTATATAATTTATGTATATTAAGTTATCAGAAAAGAATGCCGGGTGTACAATCAAATCCTCTTCTTTTAAGGAGTGTGATCACTCATTCTCCATACATATTTTTATAGCTTTTTTTCTTACAGTTCAGAATATCAAATGGGCTTATTTTGTGTAAAATATAAAATAAACCCAAACTAAAATTGCAGTATTCAAACAGTAGCTTTTCCCCCTAATGGATAGATTTACTCAGTCTAGTCATGATTATGTATATAAACATTTAACAAAAACGTGAGGTGCTAGAGGGTCCAGGGGTTTGCTTAAACTTTTAAAAATTAGAAGTCAAAATAAATCATTACCAAAAATGTGTCAAATTTGTCTGCGTTTTATAGTTGAGCCCTTAGTCCCAATATCTGCCACAATAAGAAGGATGAGCTTATTGTTCAGAAGTTACATTTTTAGTGTTATAAGAAGTAGGGAGTACACATTGTTTAAGAACAACATGTTGGTTTTGTTTGCCCAATTTTTTCCGAAATGTTTTTCAAAATAAGTAAAGAAATACTTTTTTGGTATATACAGTGGATATAAAAAGTCTACTCACCACTGTTAAAATGCCAAGTTCTTGTGATGTAAAAGAATGAGACAAAGATAAATCAAGTCAGAACTTTTTCTACCTTTAATGTGACCTATAACATGAACAATTAAATTGAAAAACAAACTGAAATCTTTGAGGGGAAAAAATAAAAAACTCACAATAACCTGGTTGCATAAGTGTGCACACCCTTAAACTAATACTTTGTTGAAGCACCTTTTGATTTTATTACAGCAGTCAGTCTTTTTGGGTAGGAGTCTATTAGCATGGCACATCTTGACATGGCAATATTTGCCCACTCTTCTTTGCAAAAGCACTCCAAATCTGTCAGATTGTGAGGACATCTCCTGTGCACAGCCCTCTTCAGATCACCCCACAGATGTTCAATGGGATTCAGGTCTGGGCTCTGGCTGGGCCATTCCAAAACATTAATCTTCTTCTGGTGAAGCCATGCTTTTGTGGATTTGGATGTGTGCTTTGGGTCGTTGTCGTGCTGAAAGGTGAACTTCCTCTTCATCTTCAGCTTTCTAACGGACACCTGAAGGTTTTGTGCCAAAATTGCCTGGTATTTGGAACTGTTCATAATTCCCTCAATCCTGACTAAGGCCCCGGTTCCAGCAGAAGAAAAACAGCCCCAAAGCTTGATGGTGCCACCACCATGCTTCATTGTGGGTATGGTGTTCTTTGGGTGATGTGCTGTGTTGTTTTTACGCCAAACATACCTTTTGGAATTATGGCCAAAAAGTTCAACCTTGGTTTCATCAGACCATAACACATTTTCCCATGTGCTTTTGGGGGACTTGATGTTTGTTTTTGCAAACTTCAGCCGGGCTTGGATGTTTTTCTTTGTAATGAAAAGGCTTCCGTCTTGCCACCCTACCCCATAGTCCATTCATATGAAGAATACGGGAGATTGTTGTCACATGTAGCACACAGCCAGTACTTGCCAGAAATTCCTGCAGTTCCTTAAATGTTGCTGTAGGCCTCTTGGAAGCTTCCCTGACCAGTTTTCTTCTCGTCTTTTCATCAATTTTGGAGGGACATCCACTTCTTGGTAATGTCTCTGTTGTGCCATATTTTCTCCACTTGATGATGACTGTCTTCACTGTGTTCCATGGTATATGTAATGCTTTGGAAATTCTTTTGTACCCTTCTCCTGATTGATATCTTTCAACAATGAGATCCCTCTGATGCTTTGGAAGCTCTCTGCGGACCATGGCTTTTGCTCTGAGATGCAACTAAGAAAATGTCAGGAAAATCCTACTAGAACAGCTGAACTTTATTTGTGATTAATCAGAGTCACTTTAAATGATGGCAGGTGTGTAGTGACTTCTATTTCACGAGTTTGAATGTGGTTGGTTAATTCTGAACACAGCCACATCCCCAGTTATAAGAGGGTGTGCACACTTATGCAACCAGGTTATTGTAAGGTTCTTATTTTTCATTTTTCCCCCTCGAAGATTTCAGTTTGTTTTTCAATTGAATTGTTCACATTATAGGTCACATTAAAAGTGGAAAAAGTTCTGACATGATTTATCTTTGTCTCATTCTTTTACATCACAAAAACCTGGCATTTTTACAGGGGTGTGTAGACTTGGTGTGTATCCACTGTATGAATGGCTTTTAGAATATTAATTATGCCAGAAGCAACCATGTATAAATGTATTCTGTAGTGTAAGTACTTTTTGAATTTTGTAATTTTGTAGATTTTATGTGTATATTTGCCCAGAATCAGGGACTATCCGATATGACTTCTTACACCTTTTAACCTTTTAAATGACTTAAATGTTTTAGTATCTCTGGTCTTCGTTTTGGTATGGATGACAGTCCTCCCAAAATGGTTATGCTTTTTCCATGTTGTCTGGTCTGCAGAAAATGGATGTTGCAATGGGAGATTGCCCATTTAAAAATAGATGTCTTTTTTTATTTTACTTTCTCTCTCCTCAGGGGAACTGTACAATACAGTTTGACTGCCTATTTGTGCAAATAAATGAAACCGCTTCAGATAAGTCATTCTCACTCTTCCAATTACTGCATAGTCTACCAATATGAAGTATATCAGGAATTGATTATTTTTCCTAATGGCATTTTTATGCTTTAGGAGGTCTGTTTGCCTTTTACGTTTGTTAAATACTGAATGATATGGAATTGATTAAAAGACTGCTGCGTTGCAATGTGGAGTTAGCCACCATAAAATTAAAACTAAAATCAATAAGGTGTCATATCCCTGCTTCACAAGCTGAACATCTAATTCTAACCTTGAGGCCTGTGCTATCCTTCACTTCAGGTCTTCAAGCATCAAGCTCGATAACCTACCAGCGCATGGCTGCTGTGCTTTGAGGTAGATTTCTCGTTTTGTATCTTCCTGCGACCTCCTAGTGTTTTAAAAGTTTGTTGATCAACTTTCTATTTGTCTGGTCCTTTACTGATTATTGTCTTCTATCCCACCAGTTTCTGGTAGCATAAATGCACTTTAAAAAAATGTTTGTCGTTGTTTTGTTTTTGGAAAGATCACGTAAGCTGCATTTCATGCAATTACGACCCTTAGTGATGTTGTTGAAGGCTTTCAGGTACCTCTTGTAGTACTGCCTGAGAAACAACAGGGATCTGCTGGTCCCTGACTGTGAAAGGCCAAACAAATGAAGAGGACTCTGTCCCTGGTCCTGAAAAGGTATGCATATGAAGAGGTCTCTGTCCCTGGTCCTGAAAAGGTATACATATGAAGAGGACTCTGGTCCTGAAAAGCAATCCATATGAAGAGGACTCTGTCCCTGGTCCTGAAAAGGTATACATATGAAGAGGACTCTGTCCCTGGTCCTGAAAAGGTATACAGGTGCTGGTCATATAATTAGAATATCATCAAAAAGTTGATTTATTTCAGTAATTCCATTCAAAAAGTGAAACCTGTATAATGTATACATTCATTTCACACAGACTGATATATTTCAAGTGTTTATTCCTTTTAATTTTGATGATTATAACTGACAACTAATGAAAATCCCAAATTCAGTATCTCAGAAAATTAGAATATTACTTAAGACCAATATAAAAAAAGGATTTTTAGAAATGTTGGCCAACTGAAAAGTATGAACATGAAAAGTATGAGCATGTACAGCACTCAATACTTAGTTGGGGCTCCTTTTGCCTGAATTACTACAGCAATGCGGCGTGGCATGGAGTCGATCAGTCTGTGGCACTGCTCAGGTGTTATGAGAGCCCAGGTTGCTCTGATAGTGGCCTTCAGCT
>JACXGI010006302.1:27552-42691 GCA_016801175.1 Esox masquinongy | reverse complement strand
GTGTGTGTGTGTGTGTCTGCGCGCGTAAAATCAAGGAGTTTCCTGTACATTCTGTTCCAAATAAAATCAATTAGTCCATTTGCATGTCTCTCATTCTAAATAAATACTTTGCAAATGTTTGCTTAATATTAACAGTTATAAAGCCGACTGGAGAACACACACATCATTAAAACTGCAGAGTATCTATAGGGCCCCATCCCCTACTGCTGAGAGTAGCTATTTATGTCAAATATGGATTACATCTAGGCTCTGACATACACACAGGAGAGGAGATGGGGTATGAATTCCTAACCAGGCATGCTGTATGTGTGCACGCGCACGCCTGCAGCTCTAGTCTAATCGGTCATTTACACCAACCAGGAGCGTACTGGACAACAGACCAGAGTGGTTTGCATCCAGCACATTAAGTGGGTCAAATCATTCCAGAAAGGAGGTGTGTAATGGTGAAGAGATTTGCTGGTGGAATAAAGCTGCAATAAACAACTAAACTGGGATAAAAAAAAGACAAAGTGGCCATAGAACTCCACTCCGCACATACTGGCGAAAGGGCACTCAAAATATTAGCCTTCAAATGGTTAGACTAGGGATATTTGTATGTTATTACTTTTTGTTATCGTCTCACCGTTGTCATCATTTCTGATAGATGTTCAGATCAAGGCTGGACAGCAGCATTATTACATCACGGGGATGCTCATGGACCAGTCGCTACGTCGTCTCCATAGGCCGTTACCGAATTACTGAGACCATGCCGGAAAACGTGCATTTTCGTTTCCCATTAGCCGGCGCGCCACTCCACCGTGACGTTCCTGTGCCACGTGTGATTTGCGGCCTCGTAAATGGCTTTCATCCGGCTGGTCGTGAGTGGCAACCACTTGATCAAATCCGCCCGGTGGCAGCAGTTTATTGGTTTATTGATGTGGTCGTGGAACCGTCAGGGCGGATGGGGTCGTGGAACCGTCAGGGCGGATGGGGTCGTGGAACCGTCAGGGCGGATGGGGTCGTGGAACCGTCAGGGCGGATGGGGTCGTGGAACCGTCAGGGCGGATGGGGTCGTGGAACCGTCAGGGCGGATGGCAGTCCAAACGGTTAGACACAGTCGTCGTCGTGTTGACCTATTCACCGCTAAACCGATGCGACTGGAGGAAGTGTTAGCCAGCAACGCGGCACGGGCACAGTCTGAAGCGTTGACTGAAAGGCTTAGGGAAAGGTTTAAAATGACGTGGTTAAATTGTTACATCGAGGATTTCTCAGAGCCCAGCTCAACATCCGTAAGAAACGGATGAAACTGAATGGGCAGTTCACAACCAAGTGGTTTTTAGATGTCTCATAAATTAATCTCCCCTCATCCTCACTACCGAGGCCCCTAAATATAGCTGCCGAAAGATGGTCATCACTCTCACTCTAATTCCACGCCCCTCCGCCCCCACTGACAGAATCCCAGCAGTCTGCTGGGAGCTCTCTATGGGATGGAAAGGAGACAGACAGAGGAGTGAGCAAACCAGAGGAGAGAGAGGGGAGAGTGAAAGAGAAGACAGAAGAGCAAAACGCGAGAGAAAAGAGAAAGACAAGAGTCAGGGGGGAGGAAGAAAACAGAGAGGGAAAGCGGAGGGGTGCCGGGCTTGAATGAAGGGGTGTAAAGCTCACCTTAACCCCGTGACCCACGTCATCCAGCACATTGTAGTCGATGGGTTTGCGGATGTATCTCACTGGCCGCTCCACGTTGGCCGGGGCGATGATCTTGTGGGTCCGGGATGTGTTCTTGTTGGTGGTGAGGATTCCGATCTCTCGCCGGGCAACCTTCTCCTTGTGGATGTCCACTGTCTAGACCAGGAGAGAGACACGATGAGAACCGCATGGCAGAGAGACACGATGAGAACCGCACGGCAGAGAGACACGATGAGAACCGCACGGCAGAGCTGCGGGACATAAGAGGATCTCTGATTGAATTACAAACATGTCAGACAGTCGCTCTAGTGGCTTTAATTACATCACATCGTGGCAGTTTTCATTAACAAGTTCACAGCACCTTAACGCTGCGATAAGGACACGTGACAGAAAGGGAACGCCGCGACGACTCCTTCTGGATAGACTACAGTGCTGTTGGCTTGTCTTACATCTAGTGTAATGACATTGTCAATGTAGTGACATCTTCAACCGTGTCAGAAACAAGTAGACTATTCCGGGGTCCTTTTTACAGAGTAATGTGGGTGTTCATTTCAGGGTAGTGGATTTATTCTCTAGACTTTCGTTATTCAAAATTGATGAGTTTTAGCATTTAAACTCTGCAAAGCAAGAGCAATGAGGCTGCCTACTGAGCAAGTCGAGCTATGTTTTAATTTAAGTATCCCATATAATAAAATAATGGCAGTATTAGGCATTCTGGATTATAAATCGGTATAATAACATCCAAATCCACTATGCAGATTTCTAGGGCATTCGAGCATAACTGTTTCACATAAATCTTCGATGTTTTGCCTGGGTCACTGGGAAAATACATGATGTATGGTTCATAAAGAGAAAGTGTTGTTGTTCTTCTGTTCTTTTGTACATCTGAAGGTATTCAGCATCTCGTTCTTCTGAGGATGTTCGATATCACATTTCAGTGATCCGACGATGCCTACTATCACTGTACTGTAGATGAATGGAGATTGACGTTAATGAAAACCGAGCACTGTGACCTGGGCTCAGAAGAGCTTCGAAAAGATGAGTGTTATGAGTTGGTAAGGGCTAGTCATCCCTTTTTCACTCTGTGATTGGATTATGGGTTTCCCGTTCAAGCTCCAGTGATGGCTTCAAGGAACGAGAGACTCAGTTCAAGTACGTGATGGTTGTCAGTCAGGTCACAGACTTAAAGTCTCATTCACAGTAACTAGTACTACCATCACAACCACAAAGTCCAAAAGAATCATCTCCATCAACAACATAATGGGTTTCCCCATCCTTTCATTTTCTCAGGCTTCCATTGGGCACAGACGAGCAACAGAGCAGCTGCTCTCTCCTCCGGGAAGACAACAGGGAACCAGTGTCAGCAGAGTCATCTTTCCCCAGGAGAGGGGTCCACTGGCCGGAGCCTACGGACAGAGAATTCCTTTCATGCCACAGAAATACGGGACTCCGCACAGAGACACAACATTGTCCCCTACTCTTCAGAGATCCTCTGGTTGAGGGCTTTGGGTCTCGCTTATATCAGGGAGGAGAGAATGAACTAGGAGTTCAGTGACAAAATCAAAAGCTGACATCATCGACAACCAATAGGTATTTAATTAACTTTAAGTGCTTCTCAAACCTCTCCTGGGCCCCCCCTACTGTTAAACATAAAGATGTATTCCAGAGCTAGCACACAACTTGCCAACAAATTAGCAAGACATTGACTACTTAACTCATTTGCTGTAAATCTGGGCTAAAACAAATAAATGATTACAACATGTGGTTAGTTACATAGAAGCCTCTCTTATTTAAAATACCTGGGAGAACAACTATTTACTGTGCTCATTGCATGTACCATTGATTCAACCCAGTACCAGACGGCAAAGTATGCTAGTCTCAAATGAAATACCCCTTTCTGCACGAGAGCAATGTGTACAGCTCAGTGGCAGAAAATGCAGGATTTCTCCTACACATCCAGCAAAAATACTTTCCATATCACTGTAGACCCTCCATAGTGACATGCAGCTCCGGAAAAAATTAAGAGACCACTGCACCTTTTTCTTTCCTTTCTAAAAAAGTCGAAAAGGAAGGTTTTGAGTGAGGAACAGAAGGGTTAAAATTAAGAGAACACTGCAAATTAAACACATCTGTTCCTCACGCAAAACTTTCCTTTTCAACTTTTTTGGTGCAGTGGTCTCTTAATTTTTTCCGGAGCTGTATAGACACTTCACAGTGATAATATAGACCCTCATACAGTGATACGTAGACCCTCTACAGTGATACGTAGACCCTCTACAGTGATATGTAGACCCTCTACAGTGATATGTAGACCCTCTGCAGTGATATATTGACCCTCCATAGTGAGGGGGGGGGGGTCACACCACCGGAGCTGTGAACTTCTCTCGTCACCTGATGTGTCATTGGAAAACTTGATGGTTGAGTTGGTTCATACTTAGTCATGCAGAGACCGAAGTGGGTGCTAACCGGGGTTTAGTCATTTAGTTGGTTCACCTTGGAATGCGTGACGGGTTCTACAAAAATGGTGGATATCTTGAAGCAGTTGCTGATAGCCGACCCAGAAATGGACAAGTTGAATATGACCACAAAAAACAACGCTAGATCAGGCCTGCACAACCCTGTTCCTGGAGAGATACCATCCTCTAGGTTCTCTCCAACCCTGTTCCTGGAGAGATACCATCCTCTAGGTTCTCTCCAACCCTGTTCCTGGAGAGATACCATCCTCTAGGTTCTCTCCAACCCTGTTCCTGGAGAGATACCATCCCGTAGCGTCTCTCTCCAACCATCCAGCTCTGTGCTAGATGATCTGTTCATGATCTGAAGAGAACATTAGACATGTTGTCCCGGCCGACATCCTTGCAATTGTAAAAAAGGTCAACAATCCTGTTTTCAGAATCAACATGGGGCAGACTTAGAATCCAGCACGGGGCAGACTTAGAATCCAGCATGGGGCAGACTTAGAATCCAGCACGGGGCAGACTTAGAATCCAGCACGGGGCAGACTTAGAATCCAGCACGGGGCAGACTTAGAATCCAGCACGGGGCAGACTTAGAATCCAGCATGGGGCAGACTTAGAATCCAACATGGGGCAGACTTAGAATCCAACATGGGGCAGACTTAGAATCCAACATGGGGCAGACTTGGTTGGTTTTACGATATAGCCTAAGTTCTAGGTCAGTTGAGTGGCTGGCAAGGAGCTGTGATGATGGATGCTGGTAAAACAGAAGTGAAGTCAATAGCCCAGTGACTTAATCTCATCCTGTAGAAGGACTAGGGAAAACCCTGTGCCGCAGTTATCCCTGACATCTATCTATCCCCTACCCAAAGCTGGACCGATTTGCCACGGCCTTAGGGGACTTTCAGCCATGCTGATAGTGGCGCTGCCCAGGCCCTGAAACACCCACATTAGTGCAGCCCCACTCAGGACGCCTGTCTGAAATGTTGAGGTAATATCTAACAAGGGGAAGGAACTTAAGCAGTAAAAGAAAAGAAAATAGAAGTGCCAGAACTCTGCTTAAGTGACACAATATACAAACACCCTTATCGGAGTGCAGCGACAGGGACAAACAGCAGCGCAGCTGGGCATGACAGGAAGTGAGAAGTCAGCTCATCTCCTTCCTGTTAAAGAACAAAATTTGCCTTGGTAGATGATGGCTTGTATGCAGTATGTGACATAATGGACATAAATGGACAATACAAAATACAAACAAACAGTGTGCTCAATTAAAAGGTTTGCGGAGATTTGCTTTTTCCCGTTCAAGGGTTCAATCAGAAATTAAATGATGTTCGCAGACCAGAGCTAAACTGGCTTTATAAGAGACATTTTCTTTTAAACATTTTCTCCTGACCTTTTAAGAGCTGAGCACAATACCAGAGAATTTCTGTTTGTGTTGAAGGCCGACCGTTGCTCTGCTGAACGGACCCTGACCAGCTGAAAGGACCAATCAGGGCCATTCACATGACGGGTTGGATCACTTTCCTCGCAGAATACCCGGAGAGGGCAGCTTAAACTCAGCACTCTCTGTGAGCAAACCTTTTGGAGTGTGTGCGTGTGTGTGTTTGGGCAGCCTGGTGAAGTTGGGACCCCACAGGCAACCCTTTCCCCGCTCTGTTGAGTACGGGCAGAGAACAACCGACCGCACCTGCTGTTACTTGTGTTCTTGCTCTGCCTTGATCTGCCATTAAAACTTCATTAAGACTTCACTCCCAGTCAATACAGTCGAGTGCTTTTGTTCTTATGGACTACCCTTCCCACCAAATATTTCTTCATGCATGCGTATAACAATGACCAGACTTCTTTCTGTTCTCTTCTTTCCTCTCCTCTTCGGCATCTCATGTCCTACCATCCTCCACCTCACACCCAGTGAACACTCAGACGCTTCCAGGAACGGAGGACTTTGGTCAACATGCAGTCGGCTGCCAGTTCATTGCTTCCCATCATACGTGTCCCCGAGTCAATTTCTATTTCAGGACATAAAGACGCTTTTTCCCCGCCGTGTTGAAGATGAGGAAGCGATTCTTACCACAGGCAGAGCAGTGTGTCGTTCTAGAAGAGGCAGAAGGAGAGCCACAGGAGGGAGAAGACCTTTACACGTTGGTACAATGATAACAGACAGCTTTGATCAGTTAACCGTTTAAGCAGTTCGGCAACGTGTCTGGAAGATGACATCCACCATCACAAAACGGCGGCTATAAACAAATCTCTGGACAAACAGAAATCTAACAGATGTGTGTAGGCATAGTCAACATTAGCAAGCACTCTCAGCCTACATGCCACAGCGTGTGTGTGTGTGTGTGTGTGTGTGTGTGTGTGTGTGTGTGTGTGTGTGTGTGTGTGTGTGTGTTTGGCAAGCTTGACTCGACAATTGTGCCAATAGTTAATAACAGAGAGAAACCAGGCATAATTATATTTTAGTACAGAGAGAGAGACAAAGAGACAGAGATAGAGAGACAGAGATAGAGAGACAAAGATAGAGAGACAGGGAGAGTGAGACAGGGAGAGTGAGACAGGGAGAGTGAAGCAGCCAAACCCCAGAGCGTTCAGCTCACTGGCAGAGTCTGCTTGCCATGTTCCTCAGAAATACCACACGAAACACACAACAAAACACCACAAAGAAAAAAAACACATTTATGAAATACATGTTATTATTAACTCCCTGACTGACAGGTGAAGAAAGCTTGGCCACAACAAAGAAACTCCGTAGCAACTGTCAGCGTCCACGGCCTCCGTTCACAATGCCAACCACCTCCTATCAGTGGGTGGAGTGAGCGAGCCAAAGACAAACATATGTCTGGCTTCTGTCTGTTTCTCAGGGCAGTTTAAAGCCAGAACATCTGAAAGCCTTTATCTCTGGCATGATCCAACATGGCTGTCCAGGAGCCCTGAGAGAGGCCAGTTTCTCAGGCCAGTCAGTTAACCCAGCAAATCATGTCAGAGCTTCCATCCAGCGAGCGAGCCAAACTGTCTGGTCAATGAGTCCTCTGGCGGACCTGGTTCTGGCACCATATGGAGTCTCTCCAGGGACAAAAAGAGATTCCTCCGGTGAAACTAACATGCTCTCTCCAGAACGCATTCAATATTGCACAGTCAGGGGCAGAGTGGGGACAGAAGACACCTGCCAACTATTTGCCGGGTGTGGGAGAACTCGACAGATCTGCTTTTCCATTCGAGAAAAAACCCGGCAAAGAATGGACAGCATGCTAAAGTCGCTGGTTGGTTGTCGAGAAGCAACAAGTGGTTCTGTACGAAAAACAGCCACTGCAATTTTGCCCATTTTGCCTCAGCTATGTCGCCACCATACCAAATCAGACAAAAATAGAACTATCAAATTCAAATGCAGCATGTACTTTGCAGAACCTACATTAGCAAATTGAAGAAAAGTATGACAAATTAAATTCATCTGCGCTGGTGTACGTGAGAATGTTACGGATGATTGGACTTTGGAGTTGAGAATGACCCCCATCACCTGGCTGACCGTGTTCCAGTGTGGGGGTGTCGGGCCCCCCGTGATCCAGTGTGGGGGTGTGAAGAGACCTCCAGCTCAACGTGTAACGAGCCTCTCCACTGTGACTCCTTGGCCAGGGGATCAACAGCATACGACCGGCTCAAACCGCCTCTGAACGAATGGGGTCGGGGAGACTATGAAGCCCCTCCATCTTGTGTCCAACCTAAGGCAGCAGGAATAATCCACTTTAGACTGAAAGGACTTGTTACTTCCTAGTCCTGACACGAGGGAAAATACCTACTGTCAGGGAGTGTTCCATTGCCCGGCCACTGGGAAGAGGAAATGACTACGTAATGACTCAGACTGACACATCCCGGGGGCTCGTGGGCTCTGTGTGCACCCTGTCCATTCGTGGTGTTGCCTAGTTAATATCTAAAAGCAGAAGACCGCTCACGGGATCTTTTCCATTTCCCCTGGATACCAGATGTGTCTTGTGTTTGGTGATGGTGCCTAGGCAGTCCAAAATGTCATCTCAGGTCAGCTATATCTGTCGTTCTCAGGGCAGATCCGGCAGGCCGCAGATGGTCATTTCTCAGCAAGCCACATGTTAAAGATTGCTGTAGATATGTGGTTGTCTCATTAGATGAACGCACCAATGGTTGGTTGCCCTCAATAACAGTGTCGGTGAAGTCAGCTTTCCCCAGACCTCTCCCCGGGCGCCACAGACATTCCACACTTTAACCCTTAACTGGCACACCTGACTCAATTAGTCCGCTGGTCATCGAGCCTCTGACTAACCGAATCAGGTGTACCAGTTCAGGGCCAAAACAAAAGTGAAACATCTGGGGTGGGCTGAGGGGAGGTTTGGGAAACACTGTCCTAGCTGACAAACGCCAAAAAAACTACAGTCATGCAAGTGCAAACATATCGATGTGGTCTGGGGAAACAAACCCAATATCCAGGTGTCAGTCAACTGAGCTGAGCACATTTGCAGCACAGCCTTAGCTAATCGCATTCAATGCCCAACTCGGGTAATGCTCCTGGGTTACTTTTGCCTCGCCCAGTACTGTAATCTAGGAGAGAATGACTACTGTTTGTCTGGAGGAAAAACACGTATATACTTTCTGACTCAGATAATAGGGAATGTCCAACCGGTGTAAATGGAGCTAAATGGAGCAGTAGTAGAGAGGAAAATATTATAGGATCCACTTCACTGAAGGTTTGTTAAGTGGAGAGGAATGCTTTGGTACGGATGACGTTACAGAAAGGAGAAGGGAGAGGAGCAAAGAAGCCACAGAACAGGGAAGCTAGTCGGATGATTCATGGGAAGAACACACCCCCCTCCACATCTCAAGACTAGAAAGCAATCACACACACTTTATTCTCTTTTGAAATCCTACTTTCCTTTAACCCCAAGCCCTAACCTTTAACCTTTCCCTTACCCCAAAATCCTAACCTTTAGCTCACCCTAACCGATTTTCCCAATATTTTGAGCACATTTCTGGTCTAGTGAACGGAAACATAAAAGTTGTAAGAACTGCACTCAACTTCGGGAGCGAGTGACCTACCAACAAGCCAAACCAGAGGAAGTACCATGACATATCTACATTCCGGAATCCTTACGCGCGGGAAGGAACGCACCCTCCAGACTTCTACCTCGATTGACCTCACAGGAGCCCAGGATGCCACAACGAGTCCCTAAAGCACGAAGGCGAGTTTGGATACTCAGTGGTCATACCCTTTACACACCACTCCTTTAGAGCTGGAGTTCTTAGAGAACATTTTGAACCAAACACAATGTATTTACTTCAGATTAATGTGAAGCACTGTTCCCCGCAGGAACCCTCGGCTAATTGGCTAATACGCAAAAACACGCGCGCACGCACCCGCAAACAGGCACGCGCACGTGCACTCGCACACACAATGCAGGGAGCAGACAGAAAAACACAAGCGAGCAGTTGGATTAGTAGGTAACGTCGGCTCCACTGCAACACACACAATCTCCTCTGTGGAAGTTCATATCCAGTTTGGATGAAATCCATCTCTGCAACACACAGCAGCGTAAGGACGGCAGAGCCAGCAATGCAACATACGGACGAACACGTACAATAAGCGCAAGCACGCACGCATAAACACACACCCCTGTGTTAATACTAAGTAGCACCGACACACAAATGCATACAAGGAGTGGATCAATGCTACTGTGGGTTAGGGTTGTATAGAAGGGTGTGTGCATGTGTTGCTCTTTGGCTATGGACTCATTTGGAGTTATGAGTAGCACCGACTTGATTTTAAGCTTTCTGACACACCCAAGTGCAACCTTGCCACACAGGAACTGAAATGAGATGACGAGATTAACTGTAGTGAGCACATCTTTTAGGGCAGGGATCCCTGCAATGTTGATGCCTTCACATGCACTATTTTGCCACAGATAGGCCACCAGAGGTCTGACAAGTTTACTGATAGTGCTAACAAGAATTTTCCCAAACTCCAATTTGGGTCATTTAGATCCCAAGAAGAAAGATTTGTAAAGCAACAGTCAGAAATGCAATATTTCATGACAACATTATATTGCGTGTTGGAAAAAAAAGTTGTTTCATTCTGAAAATGCAGGTGTATGCTAATAACCATGATGTTCATTTTCAAGTTCCACATTTTTATTTTTACTACCCCTGGTGCAAAAACTAAAAAAGGGACACAAACATCTGAGAGTGAAGTTGAGACAATGTTATCCACTCCCTAAATCCAAACTGTACTGGTGCGTTGTGCACAGTGGTGGGATATGAACAGAAACAAGCCTGTTTCAATTCAATGACTTGCAAAATAAAGATAATATTTTTGGAAGGATCTGCCATTTTAGGAAACATTAAGGAGCTCTTTTGTTTTTCTGCAAACATCTGACAACCGCCTATTATTTATACAAATGTAGGGTGTGGCTATATGCGAAAATATATGTTTAAAAATGGCGCCCAAGCGATCGGTCAAAAGAACAATAGGACTCTTAGGTCGACAAAGATTTGTTTTCTTTTTGTCGGGGACAGCCCTTAAATTCCATTAAACAAAAATATCCCATTTCCATTTCGTATGGAGCCTTTTTTGAAGCACAATCCACATTAGATAAAATAGCTGAATTACAATGACTTAACAGGAGAATTCTCTTTCTTTAAGTCACAAAACATTTGAAGAACTTTTTGGGAACCTTTGGGGTCCGATCAAAAATTAGCGTGTACTTTGAATGCGATGGGGGAAAGCCTCCCTCTGTGAGAAGCCAGAAACCCGGCCAGACGAAGCACTCCCTAACCCCGCACGCGCACACCAGGAATTAATATAGTAGTAACACCAGGATTCAAATATAATCTCTATAGTGGCACCATCCTATTCTCTCATCAGCCTAAAACACTGGAAACCCTGTTTCTCAATGGCAATGCTGAGAGCATGGGCAGGGTGTTGTAATACAATCCTCCGTACAGCCATAGCGTACCCCGCCTGGAAACTGGATTAGCCACTATTCAGCAGACACCCAGAACGGAACCAGAGAGCCCAAACACTGAACCAGCAACCAACAGACTAAATGTACCGCCCGGAAGGAGGTAGCTTCTATGTTAAGTCCCGCCCCCCCACAGAATCCAATAATTCAGCTTCTACATTAAAGAGTACAGGTAGAGGGCTGCTGTGTCTTTAACTCAGGACGCGCCACGCTGGGCCCGATGATTGCTACATTTCGGAGGCTCCAAAAACACCACCGGAAGGCAGGGGGGGGGGGTAGGAGGCGACCAAACACACACTCCCTGTCCGTCGGCTAACCACCCCAGAACCTTCCAGACGCCACCACCGGCCTCGTACCACGCCCGGCGCAGTCACTCATCACCCGCTGCCGCGGTGTCGGGGCGAAGCCGGAGCGCCGGTCGCTCGCTGCTCGGCACGGCGTCGAGTTTGGCATGGGTCTGAATGACTGAGGGGGTTAAGGCCGGAGTCGGCTGCTTCCGTGGGAAGACGCCTGGGGGTACGATGGGTTTTCTGGGAACGTCCAGCATTGAGCCTCCACCTCCTGACACTACGGATCTTTTCCTAACAGCTTGCATCTCATCTCTGACCACAAACACACTGCAGCGTTTATGGAGGTGGCAACGGAGCAGCCCCCCCCACCTGCCATTCAGCACCACAACGTGAGCCGGCTCTCAGACCCAACTCTTCATTTATGAACACGCAGTAAAATGGGTTTCACCATGTTCCACTGTTGGCAGGCAACAATGTCCAGCAACCGGACAACAATAACAGCATCCCAGATCAGGTGTTCAGAACCATCAAAACACTAAAGGGAAGGGAAGAAATACTAGCAATATTGGTAATTAGCAAGAGAAATAAGCTAGTAGGTAGTGTATTAAATCAACACTATATCAGTCGATCCACTGATTAATCCATGCACCACTACAGAGGAACACGCTATACACTAACATCTACTGATAGCACTTGTTGACTGACAAATAGGACCATTAACAGGAGTAGGTTGCCGTGGTTACCATCTCCACAAACAAGCACGCGCGCGCTATGGCAACCAAACTCATGAGAAACTCCTGTTTTTGTCAACACAGTGAAACAGATGGTAAACAAAAAACAAAACAGCATTTGCACAGTTGAAACAAGTGGGAAGTCCTGGTGGCAGGGGGGTTTGGGGGTGTCTCTCTAATGGCACAGCAATAAAAATCACTGTTTCGGAGAGCAGCTGCATCACTGCGTCCAGAGTTCAATTCCCCCAAATGTTCCCTTCTCCAATATTGTGATGTTTTGTTAGAGCCTTGGAGGCTTTTCTCACAGGCACCCGTGCCGTGTGTTCTGCCCCCCCCCCCCCCACCACCGCTCCGGCAACCAGGGGTCAACCGGGCGACCTCGTTCGGCTACGCAGGCACCCCGGAGACCAGGAAACCCACGCCTCGCACCCCCAGGATCCTGGCGAATTTGCATCAGTTAGCATCACAGCCAGTGCCAGAACCTAGACGGAGGTGGTTCATCCCGGTGCCACCAAAGTGTGCCTTAGACCTCCACGACACCGGGAGGCTCTTCACAGGTTAATATATTTAACCAATAACTGTCTTTTTGCCAGTTCATGACGGTCATGGAAGCCTCGAGTCATTGTCATGGAGGAACAACCATGAGTAGTGTCCAGGGGACCACGGTTTCAGTGAATGGGGGGATTTTTAAGCATTGTGAAAAGCTACAGAATTAAAGTCTTGACATTCAGTTGATCACATTTCTGTGTGTGTGTGTGTGTGTGTGTGTGTGTCCTGACCTGAGATATGTGGTTGATGGAGGACTCCATTCTGCGAAGCTGTGAGGCCTGGATGTCCAGCAGCTGTAGGACATTGTTGGCCAGGGCGTTGATCTGGTAGGCCACGCTAGCCAGGGACTGGGTGGTGTAGGCTTTAGTCTCCTCCAGAGCCTTCCTCTTGTCCTGTGCCTGGAGAAAGAGAGAGAGAGAGACGCACGTCATTTTAACAGCACGCCATTTAACAGACACTTCTACCCTGAAACAACATGAAATCAAGCACGTGGACATCTTACACTTTTAGTTCATCTGGCAAATGCAAACAGACTGTTAGTGTGGACCTGGTGTCTACTTGTAGATTTTGAGACAGCAAGATTCAAGACAGCTGTGTAACCCTCCGACAGTTCCCCTTGGACATCACCCTGGTTACCAGTGATCCTCGCTGTGCGTGAGGGCAACATGTCCTTGTGTCCTGTACCGGGCGTGTTCCCCCCGGTTCTAAAGGCTACGGATGACCTACTTATTGTCCTGATGGTGGCCAGCAGTATGTTAGTGTGTCTAGCAGAGTTCACCTGATGTGTTAAAAGGGCATCAACTGTGGATCTTTGGATCTTTCAATTAGTTAGTTAGTCCCAAAGGCAACAGGTGACAAATGGATTTTACATGGCTGGTACATTACTTCAATACCGCAGTGAGACAGGAAATCATGGAAGGCCACTATACATTTCCTTAAGACCGAGATGTACCAAGGAAGGAGAATGTATACGGAGATGTAACTTTTTTCTCAAAGAGGATTCAGCAATATTTACACTGCCCTTGTTGATATACATGTGTAAATATTTCCTATTGTTGTTGGCATATTAAAGTTCTGTCAGGACATTGTCTGTCCATACAGCTGACACTGATGGATGTTCACATGTGCATCATCTCTTTTAAACGACCGGTTTACCCAGGTGAGCGTCAGAACTCAAGTCACAGCACGAAAGAGCGTCAGAACCATAGTCACAGCACGTAAGAGCGCAATTCGCCAGAAGTCCATCAAATCAAGTCGGTTGCCAAATGCAACCACTTTTTTGCCGATGTGCCTTTTGGAAAAAGAAAATTCAGAAAGAAAAGAAAGTTGGACAATAATTCACAGCATGGACAAATTGGCGGGTTTTAGGCTTAAGATGAAGGGGGTAATATGGATACCACATGTGCACAGATGCAAAAACACGCACAAACGCACACGCACAAACGCACACGCACAAACGCACACGCACAAACGCACACGCACAAACACTATTTTCCCGTCTCACTTTCTGAAAAACATTTAACACCAATACTTTCAATACTTTCAATACAGCTTTATATGCAAAGCTGACACCAACAAATAACACACAAATACATTGTTTCCTGCATTAAACCATAAGCCCTACAAGACAGAGTTACTGGACAAATTCACTTGGGAGTGACTTACTAGAAAAAAAGTAGGCGAATTCAAGTGTAGGCTATTTTTGAAGACTGCACTTTGATGCTACATCAATGTATAATTCATCCATGTACTCGCAGTGAAACCTATTCATTTGCCACGCCAAAGGGTAAACTCATCTGAAGGAGACTCGAATCCTAACATGACCGGTCATACATCGGAACTGAAAGTAGTCAACCACTAAATGTGTAGCTCCATTCAACTTCCAATTCCTGGCATTAGAAAGCCGAGAGAGCAAGAGGAGTTTTAGTTTCACTCACACATACACTACTACATGGGAAAGTGCTGGAAGATTATGGCATCAAGAACATCCATAAACCTCTTTTCACCTCCCTCGGTCAAATCTTTCAGCAGTCCGGCGTTCTTGTGATCAACTGTGAATGCGAACGGCATTGGCGATGTGGCGTCTCAGGTGTGCTGCAAAGACCAAGTAATCCTATAAGATTTTGGGGAAATGACGTTTGATGTAGAGAGCTAGGCCGAGCCTTTTATGTGTGGTTTCCGCTTACATCTTCCATATCCAGTAGGTTAAGAATGGACCGTGACACCAAGAGATCTAGTCTGTGTTAGGGTTAGGTTAGGGTAAGTCAATGATAGGAATGCTAAAAGGTCAAACAGGGGTCAAATGAAGGATGAACACCGTATATTTGTACACCTGTATGAGTGTGTACTGTGGGTGGAAAAGGGAAATGTTTTGTTATATTGGCATATCCCAAATTCTTTGAAGCACTCTCAGAGAGGGGGGAGTCACATCAGAGTGGGGGGGGGGGGGCATTGCCAGGGCAACATGGCAA